>CACRXE010000025.1:491375-531375 GCA_902685375.1 Neostethus bicornis
ATTCTTGTTTTTTAAAAGTAAAGAAAAAAAGAAAAATAATTGATTAAGAATAAATGAATCGATCAGCTAACGAGGAATGTGTGTCGTTTTATTTCAGTGACGGGTCCTTTAAAAGAAAAACAGATCGCGTTCGTTTGCAGAGAAACGCTGCAGGTAAGAAACGAGCTCCATGCTAACATGTCACGTTTCGGTCTGTTGAATAACATGTTGACGTGTTCTGCAGGGTCTCTACTTTCTTCACGAGACGGGAAAAATGCACCGAGATATCAAGGTGAGTTTTTTTTTCACCTGCAGCAGGTTCACTCTGATGACCGGAGATCTTCTCGTTGTCATGGTAACTGGTTCTGGGCGTTGCCAGCCAGTACCTCCCTGAATGCCAACCAGGAAGTACCCGCTGGGTTCAAAACAAACTTCAGATTAAAAATCAAAACTTTTACTCTGTCATTGTTTCCATGGTAACCATGCCACTCTGACTGCCAGTCATTGGCTTCATAGCACAGGCTTTTCAAACCGTCCAATCAGACGCAGCGTAAACAATGTGCCAGCCGGGACGTTTGACTGGTTTGATTGGCAGGAACGAAAATCTCTAGTACTTTAAAAAACTCACTTCTGGTTGGCAAGGTTGTTGCTATGCCAACGCAGACTGGACTACTTACTGAATAGTTCCAGCTTCATTCTTAGGAGTACACAGACTGGAACACAGGGTGACTTACAAGAGTGGAGGAAGGAGTACACAGACTGGAACACAGGGTGACTTATAAGAGTGGAGGAAGGAGTACACAGACTGGAACACAGGGTGACTTATAAGAGTGGAGGAAGGAGTACACAGACTGGAACACAGGGTGACTTATAAGAGTGGAGGAAGGAGTACACAGACTGGAACACAGGGTGACTTATAAGAGTGGAGGAAGGAGTACACAGACTGGAACACAGGGTGACTTATAAGAGTGGAGGAAGGAGTACACAGATTGATTACATGTTGTGTAGGCGGTGTAATCTGAAAGAGATCAGTGACTGCAAAGTTGTAGCAGGAGACAGTGTAGCCAAACAGCACAGGATGGTGGTGTGTAAGATGACCATAGCAGTGAGGAAGTTTAAAAAGATGAAGGGAGTGAAGAAGACTAAATGGTGGAAGCTGAAAAAGGAAGAGTGCTGCTTGAACTTTATAAAGGAGTTGAGACAGGCTCTTGGTGGGCAGGAGAAGCTTCCAGATGACTGGACAACTAAATCTAATGTGATCAGGGAGACAGGCAAGAGAGTACTTGGTGTGTCATCTGGAAGGAAGATAGATAGAGAGACGTGGTGGTGGAATGAGGAGGTGCAGGATTGTATCAAAAGAAAGAGGCTGGCTAAGAAGAAGTGGGACACTGAGAGGACTGAGGAGAGTAGGCAAGGGTACAGGGAGATACAGCATAAGGTTAAAGTAGAGGTGGCAAAGGCAAAACAAGTAGCCTATGATGACATATACGCTAGGCTGAACAGCAAGGAGGGAGAGATGGACCTATACAGGTTGGCAAGACAGAGAGACAAACATGGGAAGGATGTGCAGCAAGTTAGGGTGATTAAAGACAGGAATGGATGTCTCTTGACAGATACCAGTAATGTGATGGGAAGATGGAAAGAGTGCTTTGAAGAGTTGATGAATGAAGAAAATGAAAGAGAACAAAGAGTAGAAGACGTTACCATAGTGGACCAGAAAGTGGCTAGGATTAGTAAGGTAGAAATAAAGAGAGCACTGAAGAGGATGAAGAGTGGAAAGGCTCTGGGTCCTGATGATATCCCTATAGAAGTATGGAAGTGTTTAGGTGAGGTGGCAGTAGAGTTTCTGACTGTTTAACAGGATATTAGAAAGTGAGAAGATGCCTGATGAATGGAGAAGAAGTGTGCTGGTTCCTGATTGGTTGATCAGATACCCACCGGGTTTAAAGTAACCTTTGACACCATGCTCACCTGCAGGGAGCCAACATCCTGCTGACCGAGAGGGGCGACGTCAAACTGGGTGAGTCCTCACACGCTGCCCACACCCGCATGCTGTACCCCCACATACTGTACCTCCACATACTGTACCTCCACATACTGTACCTCCACATACTGTACCCCCACATACTGTACCTCCACATACTGTACCCCCACATACTGTACCTCCACATACTGTACCTCCACATACTGTACCTCCACATACTGTACCTCCACATACTGTACCTCCACATACTGTACCCCCACATACTGTACCTCCACATACTGTACCCCCACATACTGTACCTCCACATACTGTACCTCCACATACTGTACCTCCACATACTGTACCTCCACATACTGTACCTCCACTTACTGTACCTCCACATACTGTACCTCCACATACTGTACCTCCACATACTGTACCTCCACATACTGTACCTCCACATACTGTACCTCCACATACTGTACCTCCACATACTGTACCTCCACATGCTGTACCTCCACATGCTGTACCTCCACATACTGTACCTCCACATACTGTACCTCCACATACTGTACCCCCACATACTGTACCTCCACATACTGTACCTCCACATACTGTACCTCCACATACTGTACCTCCACATACTGTACCTCCACATACTGTACCTCCACATACTGTACCTCCACATACTGTACCTCCACATACTGTACCTCCACATACTGTACACCCACATACTGTACCTCCACATACTGTACCTCCACATACTGTACCTCCACATACTGTACCCCCACATACTGTACCCCCACATACTGTACCCCCACATACTGTACCTCCACATACTGTACCTCCACATGCTGTACCTCCACATACTGTACCTCCACATGCTGTACCTCCACATGCTGTACCTCCACATACTGTACCTCCACATGCTGTACCTCCACATACTGTACCTCCACATACTGTACCTCCACATACTGTACCCCCACATACTGTACCCCCACATACTGTACCTCCACATACTGTACCTCCACATACTGTACCTCCACATACTGTACCTCCACATGCTGTACGTCCACATACTGTACACCCACATACTGTACCTCCACATACTGTACCTCCACATACTGTACCTCCACATGCTGTACCCCTACATACTGTACCTCCACATACTGTACCTCCACATACTGTACCCCCACATACTGTACCTCCACATACTGTACCTCCACATGCTGTACCCCTACATACTGTACCTCCACATACTGTACCTCCACATACTGTACCTCCACATACTGTACCTCCACATACTGTACCTCCACATACTGTACCTCCACATACTGTACCCCCACATACTGTACCTCCACATACTGTACCTCCACATGCTGTACCCCTACATACTGTACCCCCACATACTGTACCTCCACATACTGTACCTCCACATGCTGTACCCCTACATACTGTACCTCCACATACTGTACCTCCACATACTGTACACCCACATACTGTACCTCCACATACTGTACGTCCACATACTGTACCCCCACACACTGTACCCCCACATACTGTACCTCCACATACTGTACCTCCACATACTGTACCTCCACATACTGTACCTCCACATACTGTATCTCCACATACTGTACCCCCACATACTGTACCTCCACATACTGTACCTCCACATACTGTACCTCCACATACTGTACCTTCACATACTGTACCCCCACATACTGTACCTCCACATACTGTACCTCCACATACTGTACCCCCACATACTGTACCCCCACATACTGTACCTCCACATACTGTACCTCCACATACTGTACCTCCACATACTGTACCCCCACATACTGTACCCCCACATACTGTACCTCCACATACTGTACCTCCACATACTGTACCTCCACATACTGTACCTCCACATACTGTACCCCCACATACTGTACCCCCACATACTGTACCCCCACATACTGTACCCCCACATACTGTACCTCCACATACCTCCACATACTGTACCCCCACATACTGTACCCCCACATACTGTACCTCCACATACTGTACCTCCACATACTGTACCTCCACATACTGTACCTCCACATACTGTACCTCCACATACTGTACCCCCACATACTGTACCCCCACATACTGTACCTCCACATACTGTACCTCCACATGCTGTACCTCCACATACTGTACCTCCACATGCTGTACCTCCACATGCTGTACCTCCACATACTGTACCTCCACATGCTGTACCTCCACATACTGTACCTCCACATACTGTACCTCCACATACTGTACCCCCACATACTGTACCCCCACATACTGTACCCCCACATACTGTACCTCCACATACTGTACCTCCACATACTGTACCTCCACATACTGTACCTCCACATGCTGTACGTCCACATACTGTACACCCACATACTGTACCTCCACATACTGTACCTCCACATACTGTACCTCCACATGCTGTACCCCTACATACTGTACCTCCACATACTGTACCTCCACATACTGTACCCCCACATACTGTACCTCCACATACTGTACCTCCACATGCTGTACCCCTACATACTGTACCTCCACATACTGTACCTCCACATACTGTACCTCCACATACTGTACCTCCACATACTGTACCTCCACATACTGTACCTCCACATACTGTACCTCCACATACTGTACCTCCACATACTGTACCTCCACATACTGTACCTCCACATGCTGTACGTCCACATACTGTACACCCACATACTGTACCTCCACATACTGTACCTCCACATACTGTACCCCCACATACTGTACCTCCACATACTGTACCCCCACATACTGTACCTCCACATACTGTACCTCCACATACTGTACCCCCACATACTGTACCTCCACATACTGTACCTCCACATGCTGTACCCCTACATACTGTACCCCCACATACTGTACCTCCACATACTGTACCTCCACATGCTGTACCCCTACATACTGTACCTCCACATACTGTACCTCCACATACTGTACACCCACATACTGTACCTCCACATACTGTACGTCCACATACTGTACCCCCACACACTGTACCCCCACATACTGTACCTCCACATACTGTACCTCCACATACTGTACCTCCACATACTGTACCTCCACATACTGTATCTCCACATACTGTACCCCCACATACTGTACCTCCACATACTGTACCTCCACATACTGTACCTCCACATACTGTACCTTCACATACTGTACCCCCACATACTGTACCTCCACATACTGTACCTCCACATACTGTACCCCCACATACTGTACCCCCACATACTGTACCTCCACATACTGTACCTCCACATACTGTACCTCCACATACTGTACCCCCACATACTGTACCCCCACATACTGTACCTCCACATACTGTACCTCCACATACTGTACCTCCACATACTGTACCCCCACATACTGTACCCCCACATACTGTACCCCCACATACTGTACCCCCACATACTGTACCTCCACATACCTCCACATACTGTACCCCCACATACTGTACCCCCACATACTGTACCTCCACATACTGTACCTCCACATACTGTACCTCCACATACTGTACCTCCACATACTGTACCTCCACATACTGTACCTCCACATACTGTACCTCCACATACTGTACCCCCACATACTGTACCTCCACATACTGTACCTCCACATACTGTACCTCCACATACTGTACCTCCACATACTGTACCCCCACATACTGTACCTCCACATACTGTACCTCCACATACTGTACCTCCACATACTGTACCTCCACATACTGTACCCCCACATACTGTACCTCCACATACTGTACCTCCACATACTGTACCTCCACATACTGTACCTCCACATACTGTACCTCCACATACTGTACCTCCACATACTGTACCTCCACATACTGTACCCCCACATACTGTACCTCCACATACTGTACCTCCACATACTGTACCTCCACATACTGTATCTCCACATACTGTACCTCCACATACTGTACCTCCACATACTGTACCCCCACATACTGTACCTCCACATACTGTACCTCCACATACTGTACCTCCACATACTGTATCTCCACATACTGTACCCCCACATACTGTACCTCCACATACTGTACCTCCACATACTGTACCTCCACATACTGTACCTCCACATACTGTACCCCCACATACTGTACCTCCACATACTGTACCTCCACATACTGTACCCCCACATACTGTACCTCCACATGCTGTACCCCCACATACTGTACCTCCACATACTGTACCTCCACATACTGTACCTCCACATACTGTACCCCCACATACTGTACCTCCACATACTGTACCTCCACATACTGTACCCCCACATACTGTACCTCCACATGCTGTACCTCCACATGCTGTACCTCCACATACTGTACCTCCACATACTGTACCTCCACATGCTGTACCCCCACATACTGTACCTCCACATACTGTACCCCCACATACTGTACCTCCACATACTGTACCTCCACATACTGTACCCCCACATACTGTACCTCCACATACTGTACCTCCACATACTGTACCCCCACATACTGTACCTCCACATACTGTACCTCCACATACTGTACCTCCACATACTGTACCTCCACATACTGTACCCCCACATACTGTACCTCCACATACTGTACCCCCACATACTGTACCCCCACATACTGTACACCCACATACTGTACCTCCACATACTGTACCTCCACCTACTGTACCTCCACATACTGTACCTCCACATACTGTACCCCCACATACTGTACCTCCACATACTGTACCCCCACATACTGTACCTCCACATACTGTACCCCCACATACTGTACCTCCACATACTGTACACCCACATACTGTACCTCCACATACTGTACCTCCACATACTGTACCTCCACATACTGTACCTCCACATACTGTACCTCCACATACTGTACCCCCACATACTGTACCTCCACATACTGTACCTCCACATACTGTACCTCCACATACTGTACCTCCACATACTGTACCCCCACATACTGTACCCCCACATACTGTACACCCACATACTGTACCTCCACATACTGTACCTCCACCTACTGTACCTCCACATACTGTACCTCCACATACTGTACCCCCACATACTGTACCCCCACATACTGTACCTCCACATACTGTACCTCCACATACTGTACCCCCACATACTGTACCTCCACATACTGTACCTCCACATACTGTACCCCCACATACTGTACCTCCACATACTGTACCTCCACATACTGTACCCCCACATACTGTACCTCCACATACTGTACACCCACATACTGTACCTCCACATACTGTACCTCCACATACTGTACCTCCACATACTGTACCTCCACATACTGTACCTCCACATACTGTACCCCCACATACTGTACCTCCACATACTGTACACCCACATACTGTACACCCACATACTGTACCTCCACATACTGTACCTCCACACACTGTACCTCCACATACTGTACCCCCACATACTGTACCTCCACATACTGTACCTCCACATACCTCCACATACTGTACCTCCACATACTGTACCTCCACATACTGTACCCCCACATACTGTACCTCCACATACTGTACCTCCACATACTGTACCTCCACATACTGTACACCCACATACTGTACCCCCACATACTGTACACCCACATACTGTACCCCCACATACTGTACACCCACATGCTGCCCGCCCTCACCCCCTCCTTCTCTCTCCAGCTGATTTCGGGGTTGCGGCAGAAATCAGCGCCTCCGTCGCAAAAAGGAAATCCTTCATCGGGACGCCATACTGGTAAGACACACACACACATACACACACATACACACACAAACATTCACACACACACATACACAAACACACACACACTCACCCACACACATAAACACACACACACATACACACTCACACACACGCACTACTTTGGGAGGGGGAAGCGTTATTCTCTCAGAACAGACTTAACGGCGTGCTTTCACGTCACAGAATCCAAAAAACTCAGACGAAACAAAAAAAAATTTGACGATATTATTTTTTCTTGTAAAAACAATTAAAAAGAGCTTCTCAGTAAAAAAGATTCTGAGTTGGCGACTTCGTCATAATGATCCACCCGTCTGGAACGGGTACACACCGTCTGGAACGGGTACACACCGTCTGGAACGGGTACACACCATCTGGAACGGGCACACACCGTCTGGAACGGGTACACACCGTCTGGAACGGGTACACACCATCTGGAACGGGCACACACCGTCTGGAACGGGTACACACCGTCTGGAACGGGCACACACCGTCTGGAACGGGTACAGAATACCGCCTGTTTCTGTCTGCAGGATGGCGCCGGAAGTTGCCGCCGTAGAGAAAAAGGGCGGGTACGACCACCTGTGTGACATTTGGGCGGTGGGCATAACTGCCATTGAGTTGGCGGAGCTGCAGCCGCCCATGTTCGACCTGCACCCGATGAGGTCAGTCGTCTGTTGTAAGAGCCCGGCTCAGAACGGGCACGACTCTAACGGGTGACCTCTTTCAGAGCGTTGATGCTGATGTCGAAGAGCAGCTTCCAGCCCCCGAAACTAAAAGAGAAAACAAAATGGTGAGTAGTGGGGACCCTGATCGTCCCTCATACGGTGGGTCTGTCCCTGATCGTCCCTCATACGGTGGGTCTGTCCCTGATCGTCCCTCATACGGTGGGTCTGTCCCTGATCGTCCCTCATACGGTGGGTCTGTCCCTGATCGTCCCTCATACGGTGGGTCTGTCCCTGATCGTCCCTCATACGGTGGGTCTGTCCCTGATCGTCCCTCATACGGTGGGTCTGTCCCTGATCGTCCCTCATACGGTGGGTCTGTCCCTGATCGTCCCTCATACGGTGGGTCTGTCCCTGATCGTCCCTCATACGGTGGGTCTGTCCCTGATCGTCCCTCATACGGTGGGTCTGTCCCTGATTGTCCCTCATACAGTGGGTCTGTCCCTGATCGTCCCTCATACGGTGGGTCTGTCCCTGATCGTCCCTCATACGGGTGGGTCTGTCCCTGATCGTCCCTCATACGGTGGGTCTGTCCCTGATCGTCCCTCATACGGTGGGTATGTTCCTGATCGTCCCTCATACGGGTGGGTCTGTCCCTGATCGTCCCTCATACGGTGGGTCTGTTCCTGATCGTCCCTCATACGGGTGGGTCTGTCCCTGATCGTCCCTCATACGGGTGGGTCTGTCCCTGACCGTCCTTCATCTGCAGGTCTCCAGGATTCCATAGCTTCGTTAAGATGGCGCTCATCAAAAACCCTCGGAAACGACCGTCTGCTGAGACGCTGCTACAGGTGAGCTACATGCTAACACGGTGAAGCCGTAATGCTAACAGGATGACATCACTTGTTTCGTTCGTCCTGCAGCATCCGTTCGTGACGCAGCTGCTAACCCGTAACCTGATCGTTGAGCTGCTCGACATGGCCAGCAGCGCCGAGCTGAACACCTCCAACACGCTCTGTGAGGACGACGGTGAGCTGGAGGTCAGTACGAAGCAACCATCTTGTTTCCAAAACTGTAAAAAAAATATTATTTAAAACAAGCACGGGCAAACCACGCCCCGCGGGCAGCATGCGCCCCGCGGGATGGTCAGATACGGCCCGTTAAGCATTTTAATTCGGCCCAAAAAATTACATAAACAAACCTTGTTTGTTTTATTTTTCCTGCAATTCTGATGTTTAGTCATCAGATGGCACCAAAGATACAACAACACTGTGCCCATTAAAATGTGTGTGTCCCCGTGATGGTGAGGGTAGGAACGTAGATCCTGGTTACCATGGTGAGGGTAGGAGCGTAGATCCTGGTTACCATGGTGAGGGTAGGAACGTAGATCCTGGTTACCATGGTGAGGGTAGGAACGTAGATCCTGGTTACCATGGTGAGGGTAGGAGCGTAGATCCTGGTTACTATGGTGAGGGTAGGAACGTAGATCCTGGTTACCATGGTGAGGGTAGGAACGTAGATCCTGGTTACCATGGTGAGGGTAGGAACATAGATCCTGGTTACCATGGTGAGGGTAGGAGCGTAGATCCTGGTTACCATGGTGAGGGTAGGAACGTAGATCCTGGTTACCATGGTGAGGGTAGGAACGTAGATCCTGGTTACCATGGTGAGGGTAGGAACATAGATCCTGGTTACCATGGTGAGGGTAGGAACGTAGATCCTGGTTACCATGGTGAGGGTAGAAATGTAGATCCTGGTTACCATGGTGAGGGTAGGAACATAGATCCTGGTTACCATGGTGAGGGTAGGAACGTAGATCCTGGTTACCACGGTGAGGGTAGGAACGTAGATCCTGGTTACCATGGTGAGGGTAGGAACTTAGATCCTGGTTACCATGGTGATGGTAGGAACGTAGATCCTGGTTACCATGGTGAGGGTAGGAACGTAGATCCTGGTTACCATGGTGAGGGTAGGAACGTAGATCCTGGTTACCATGGTGAGGGTAGGAACGTAGGAGGGTACCACCACCCATCTCACACCCCTCACTGTAACGTGGTAGGGACAGGAGGGCCCACCCGTCTCTCTGGAACCACCAGCAGTCCACCATTCACCAGATGGTGTGTTTGGACAGGAATCGCTGGTCTGAAGAGTCCCCGTGTTTCCATCAGGATGAAGAACATCTACTTATCCCCGTACTGGACATCTCCGGGCTGAGGAGTCCCCCGTGTTTCCATCAGGATGAAGAACATCTATTGACTTCTTTAGATATTTAGCTGTAGATTAGAATAAGCTAATATTTAAACAATAATCTTTGACACATTGTTTGCTCGTCCCGGGGGAGGGATCTCTCTTTCACGTGGATCCCCATGAGGTTTCTTATTTTTTCCCCACTGATGGGTTTTTAGGAGTTTTTCCTCTCCATGAAGGAGAGTCTAAGTGCATAAATGTGCTAGTCTTGTTTAGTTAGTATTTGTTAGTTATTTATCTCGTTGTGTTTTTGTTTTAATACATTCCTCTTTTTCTTGTGAAGCCATTGAGACGGACATTCTGTGATTTTGGGCTAAAAAATAAAATTGAATTGAATCACTGATGATGTCACATCCTGTCTTCGTTCCTTCTGAACGTCTCCACCCGTCCATGAGGACGCCACATCCCTCTTCCGCCCCGAGGGTCGCATCCCTCTGCCAGCCCGAGTGGCGCATCCCTCTGCCAGCCCGAGTGGCACAGTGGGTCTGAAACGGAATGACATTGTTTTCCAGGTTGGCGACGTCATCTCTCCTGATAAGATTCAACCCGCTGGAAAACGTCTGCCAGTAGAAAGAACGCCTTCTGAGAAACAATGTGAGTACACACACACACACACCTACACACACACACACACACACACACACACACACACACACATGAAACATCTGCCAGTAGAAAGAACGCCTTCTGAGAAACAATGTGAGTACACACACACACACACCTACACACACACACACACACACACACACACACACACACACATGAAACATCTGCCAGTAGAAAGAACGCCTTCTGAGAAACAATGTGAGTACACACACACACACACCTACACACACACACACACACACACACACACACACACACACATGAAACATCTGCCAGTAGAAAGAACGCCTTCTGAGAAACAATGTGAGTACACACACACACACACACACCTACACACACACACACACACACACACACACACACACACACATGAAACATCTGCCAGTAGAAAGAACGCCTTCTGAGAAACAATGTGAGTACACCTCACACCTGGGATAAGAACACATGGTACACACACCTGCTACACACACCCACACACCTGATACACACACCTGCTACACACACACACACCTGCTATACACACCTGCTTATTGATTCTCTCATTGATACTTTTTTTAGTGTAAAAACAAGATGAAACTGAAGCTTTTATTTTGAAACAATTTAAAATTAAATATTAGATGATTTTCTTTTATTTAAATCGTTTTAATTTGTTTTACAGGTTGTTTTGTTTCGTGAGTTTTTTTTACTTTAAAAAAGTATAAAATACCAGATCAGTGAGGGCACTGTTAGGATGGCATCGATACCATCCCAACTCAACCTACCAGCTACAGACAGGGCGCTGCCATGACCACGATGCCCGTCTTCTTCTCTCTGCAGTTCATCAGATGAAGTTTGGTGCCCCGCGAAGAAAAGTGACCGAACCGTATCCGGATCTGGTAAGACTCACCGAGGACCGAAAACCAGAACCCTTCCTGAAGGTCTGACTGAAGCCTTCCTGCGTGTGTGTGTAGATGTGTGTGTGTGTGTGTGTGTGTGTGTGTATGGAGTGAATGAATAATGTTTATGTAAAGCGTCTTTGAGTGTCTAGAAAAGCGCTGTATAAGTTCAATGCATTATTATTATTAATATTATGTGTGTGTGTGTGTGTGTGTGTGTGTGTGTGTGTGTGTGTGTGTACTCTGACTCTGTCTGGTCTCCTCAGAGCTCCTACGATGATGACTGGAGGTGTGTGTGTGTGTGTGTGTGTGTGTTCTGACTCTGTCTGGTCTCCTCAGAGCTCCTACGATGATGACTGGAGGTGTGTGTGTGTGTGTGTGTGTGTGTGTGTACTCTGACTCTGTCTGGTCTCCTCAGAGCTCCTACGATGATGACTGGAGGTGTGTGTGTGTGTGTGTGTGTGTGTGTGTGTGTGTGTGTGTGTGTGTGTGTACTCTGACTCTGTCTGGTCTCCTCAGAGCTCCTACGATGATGACTGGAGGTGTGTGTGTGTGTGTGTTCTGACTCTGTCTGGTCTCCTCAGAGCTCCTACGATGATGACTGGAGGTGTGTGTGTGTGTGTGTTCTGACTCTGTCTGGTCTCCTCAGAGCTCCTACAATGATGACTGGAGGTGTGTGTGTGTGTGTGTGTGTGTGTGTGTGTGTGTGTGTGTGTGTGTGTGTGTACTCTGACTCTGTCTGGTCTCCTCAGAGCTCCTACGATGATGACTGGAGGTGTGTGTGTGTGTGTGTGTGTGTACTCTGACTCTGTCTGGTCTCCTCAGAGCTCCTACGATGATGACTGGAGGTGTGTGTGTGTTTGTGTGTGTGTGTGTGTGTGTTCTGACTCTGTCTGGTCTCCTCAGAGCTCCTACGATGATGACTGGAGGTGTGTGTGTGTGTGTGTGTGTTCTGACTCTGTCTGGTCTCCTCAGAGCTCCTACGATGATGACTGGAGGTGTGTGTGTGTGTGTGTGTGTGTGTGTGTACTCTGACTCTGTCTGGTCTCCTCAGAGCTCCTACGATGATGACTGGAGGTGTGTGTGTGTGTGTGTGTGTGTGTGTGTGTGTGTGTGTGTACTCTGACTCTGTCTGGTCTCCTCAGAGCTCCTACGATGATGACTGGAGGTGTGTGTGTGTGTGTGTGTGTGTGTGTGTGTGTCTGTGTGTGTACTCTGACTCTGTCTGGTCTCCTCAGAGCTCCTACGATGATGACTGGAGGTGTGTGTGTGTGTGTGTGTGTGTGTGTGTGTGTACTCTGACTCTGTCTGGTCTCCTCAGAGCTCCTACGATGATGACTGGAGGTGTGTGTGTGTGTGTGTGTGTGTGTGTGTGTGTGTTCTGACTCTGTCTGGTCTCCTCAGAGCTCCTACGATGATGACTGGAGGTGTGTGTGTGTGTGTGTGTGTGTGTACTCTGACTCTGTCTGGTCTCCTCAGAGCTCCTACGATGATGACTGGAGGTGTGTGTGTGTGTGTGTGTGTGTGTGTACTCTGACTCTGTCTGGTCTCCTCAGAGCTCCTACGATGATGACTGGAGGTGTGTGTGTGTGTGTGTGTGTGTACTCTGACTCTGTCTGGTCTCCTCAGAGCTCCTACGATGATGACTGGAGGTGTGTGTGTGTGTGTGTGTGTGTGTGTGTGTACTCTGACTCTGTCTGGTCTCCTCAGAGCTCCTACGATGATGACTGGAGGTGTGTGTGTGTGTGTGTGTGTGTACTCTGACTCTGTCTGGTCTCCTCAGAGCTCCTACGATGATGACTGGAGGTGTGTGTGTGTGTGTGTGTGTGTGTGTGTACTCTGACTCTGTCTGGTCTCCTCAGAGCTCCTACGATGATGACTGGAGGTGTGTGTGTGTGTGTGTGTGTGTGTACTCTGACTCTGTCTGGTCTCCTCAGAGCTCCTACGATGATGACTGGAGGTGTGTGTGTGTGTGTGTGTGTGTGTGTGTGTGTGTGTGTGTTCTGACTCTGTCTGGTCTCCTCAGAGCTCCTACGATGATGACTGGAGTTGTGTGTGTGTGTGTGTGTGTGTGTGTGTACTCTGACTCTGTCTGGTCTCCTCAGAGCTCCTACGATGATGACTGGAGGTGTGTGTGTGTGTGTGTGTGTGTGTACTCTGACTCTGTCTGGTCTCCTCAGAGCTCCTACGATGATGACTGGAGTTGTGTGTGTGTGTGTGTGTGTGTACTCTGACTCTGTCTGGTCTCCTCAGAGCTCCTACGATGATGACTGGAGGTGTGTGTGTGTGTGTGTACTCTGACTCTGTCTGGTCTCCTCAGAGCTCCTACGATGATGATTGGAGGTGTGTGTGTGTGTGTGTGTGTGTACTCTGACTCTGTCTGGTCTCCTCAGAGCTCCTACGATGATGACTGGAGGTGTGTGTGTGTGTGTGTGTACTCTGACTCTGTCTGGTCTCCTCAGAGCTCCTACGATGATGACTGGAGGTGTGTGTGTGTGTGTGTACTCTGACTCTGTCTGGTCTCCTCAGAGCTCCTACGATGATGACTGGAGGTGTGTGTGTGTGTGTGTGTGTGTGTGTGTACTCTGACTCTGTCTGGTCTCCTCAGAGCTCCTACGATGATGACTGGAGGTGTGTGTGTGTGTGTGTGTGTGTGTTCTGACTCTGTCTGGTCTCCTCAGAGCTCCTACGATGATGACTGGAGGTGTGTGTGTGTGTGTGTGTGTGTGTGTGTGTGTGTGTTCTGACTCTGTCTGGTCTCCTCAGAGCTCCTACGATGATGACTGGAGGTGTGTGTGTGTGTGTGTGTGTGTTCTGACTCTGTCTGGTCTCCTCAGAGCTCCTACGATGATGACTGGAGGTGTGTGTGTGTGTGTGTGTGTGTGTGTGTTCTGACTCTGTCTGGTCTCCTCAGAGCTCCTACGATGATGACTGGAGGTGTGTGTGTGTGTGTGTGTGTGTGTGTGTGTGTTCTGACTCTGTCTGGTCTCCTCAGAGCTCCTACGATGATGACTGGAGGTGTGTGTGTGTGTGTGTGTGTGTTCTGACTCTGTCTGGTCTCCTCAGAGCTCCTACGATGATGACTGGAGGTGTGTGTGTGTGTGTGTGTGTGTGTGTTCTGACTCTGTCTGGTCTCCTCAGAGCTCCTACGATGATGACTGGAGGTGTGTGTGTGTGTGTGTGTGTGTGTGTGTGTGTGTGTACTCTGACTCTGTCTGGTCTCCTCAGAGCTCCTACGATGATGACTGGAGGTGTGTGTGTGTGTGTGTGTGTGTGTGTGTGTGTGTGTGTGTACTCTGACTCTGTCTGGTCTCCTCAGAGCTCCTACGATGATGACTGGAGGTGTGTGTGTGTGTGTGTGTGTGTGTGTGTGTGTGTGTACTCTGACTCTGTCTGGTCTCCTCAGAGCTCCTACGATGATGACTGGAGGTGTGTGTGTGTGTGTGTGTGTGTGTGTGTGTGTGTATACTCTGACTCTGTCTGGTCTCCTCAGAGCTCCTACGATGATGACTGGAGGTGTGTGTGTGTGTGTGTGTGTGTGTGTGTGTGTGTGTACTCTGACTCTGTCTGGTCTCCTCAGAGCTCCTACGATGATGACTGGAGGTGTGTGTGTGTGTGTGTGTGTGTGTGTGTTCTGACTCTGTCTGGTCTCCTCAGAGCTCCTACGATGATGACTGGAGGTGTGTGTGTGTGTACTCTGACTCTGTCTGGTCTCCTCAGAGCTCCTACGATGATGACTGGAGGTGTGTGTGTGTGTGTGTGTGTGTGTGTGTACTCTGACTCTGTCTGGTCTCCTCAGAGCTTCTACGATGATGACTGGAGGTGTGTGTGTGTGTGTGTGTGTGTACTCTGACTCTGTCTGGTCTCCTCAGAGCTCCTACGATGATGACTGGAGGTGTGTGTGTGTGTGTGTGTGTGTGTGTGTACTCTGACTCTGTCTGGTCTCCTCAGAGCTCCTACGATGATGACTGGAGGTGTGTGTGTGTGTGTGTGTGTGTGTGTGTGTGTGTACTCTGACTCTGTCTGGTCTCCTCAGAGCTCCTACGATGATGACTGGAGGTGTGTGTGTGTGTGTGTGTGTGTGTGTGTGTGTGTGTGTTCTGACTCTGTCTGGTCTCCTCAGAGCTCCTACGATGATGACTGGAGGTGTGTGTGTGTGTGTGTGTGTGTGTGTACTCTGACTCTGTCTGGTCTCCTCAGAGCTCCTACGATGATGACTGGAGGTGTGTGTGTGTGTGTGTGTGTGTGTGTGTGTACTCTGACTCTGTCTGGTCTCCTCAGAGCTCCTACGATGATGACTGGAGGTGTGTGTGTGTGTGTGTGTACTCTGACTCTGTCTGGTCTCCTCAGAGCTCCTACGATGATGACTGGAGGTGTGTGTGTGTGTGTGTGTGTGTGTGTGTGTGTGTACTCTGACTCTGTCTGGTCTCCTCAGAGCTCCTACGATGATGACTGGAGGTGTGTGTGTGTGTGTGTGTGTGTTCTGACTCTGTCTGGTCTCCTCAGAGCTCCTACGATGATGACTGGAGGTGTGTGTGTGTGTGTGTGTGTACTCTGACTCTGTCTGGTCTCCTCAGAGCTCCTACGATGATGACTGGAGTTGTGTGTGTGTGTGTGTGTGTGTGTGTACTCTGACTCTGTCTGGTCTCCTCAGAGCTCCTACGATGATGACTGGAGGTGTGTGTGTGTGTGTGTGTGTGTGTTCTGACTCTGTCTGGTCTCCTCAGAGCTCCTACGATGATGACTGGAGGTGTGTGTGTGTGTGTGTGTGTACTCTGACTCTGTCTGGTCTCCTCAGAGCTCCTACGATGATGACTGGAGGTGTGTGTGTGTGTGTGTGTGTACTCTGACTCTGTCTGGTCTCCTCAGAGCTCCTACGATGATGACTGGAGGTGTGTGTGTGTGTGTGTGTGTGTGTACTCTGACTCTGTCTGGTCTCCTCAGAGCTTCTACGATGATGACTGGAGGTGTGTGTGTGTGTGTGTGTGTGTGTACTCTGACTCTGTCTGGTCTCCTCAGAGCTCCTACGATGATGACTGGAGGTGTGTGTGTGTGTGTGTGTGTGTGTGTGTACTCTGACTCTGTCTGGTCTCCTCAGAGCTCCTACGATGATGACTGGAGGTGTGTGTGTGTGTGTGTGTGTGTGTGTGTACTCTGACTCTGTCTGGTCTCCTCAGAGCTCCTACGATGATGACTGGAGGTGTGTGTGTGTGTGTGTGTACTCTGACTCTGTCTGGTCTCCTCAGAGCTCCTACGATGATGACTGGAGGTGTGTGTGTGTGTGTGTGTGTGTGTGTGTGTGTGTGTACTCTGACTCTGTCTGGTCTCCTCAGAGCTCCTACGATGATGACTGGAGGTGTGTGTGTGTGTGTGTGTGTGTGTTCTGACTCTGTCTGGTCTCCTCAGAGCTCCTACGATGATGACTGGAGGTGTGTGTGTGTGTGTGTGTACTCTGACTCTGTCTGGTCTCCTCAGAGCTCCTACGATGATGACTGGAGTTGTGTGTGTGTGTGTGTGTGTGTGTGTGTACTCTGACTCTGTCTGGTCTCCTCAGAGCTCCTACGATGATGACTGGAGGTGTGTGTGTGTGTGTGTGTGTGTGTACTCTGACTCTGTCTGGTCTCATCAGAGCTCCTACGATGATGACTGGAGGTGTGTGTGTGTGTGTGTGTGTGTGTTTGTGTGTGTTCTGACTCTGTCTGGTCTCCTCAGAGCTCCTACGATGATGACTGGAGGTGTGTGTGTGTGTGTGTACTCTGACTCTGTCTGGTCTCCTCAGAGCTCCTACGATGATGATTGGAGGTGTGTGTGTGTGTGTGTGTGTGTGTGTACTCTGACTCTGTCTGGTCTCCTCAGAGCTCCTACGATGATGACTGGAGGTGTGTGTGTGTGTGTGTGTGTACTCTGACTCTGTCTGGTCTCCTCAGAGCTCCTACGATGATGATTGGAGGTGTGTGTGTGTGTGTGTGTGTGTGTGTGTGTACTCTGACTCTGTCTGATCTCCTCAGAGCTCCTACGATGATGACTGGAGGTGTGTGTGTGTGTGTGTGTGTGTGTGTACTCTGACTCTGTCTGGTCTCCTCAGAGCTCCTACGATGATGACTGGAGGTGTGTGTGTGTTTGTGTGTGTGTGTGTGTTCTGACTCTGTCTGGTCTCCTCAGAGCTCCTACGATGATGACTGGAGGTGTGTGTGTGTGTGTGTTCTGACTCTGTCTGGTCTCCTCAGAGCTCCTACGATGATGACTGGAGGTGTGTGTGTGTGTGTGTGTGTGTGTTCTGACTCTGTCTGGTCTACTCAGAGCTCCTACGATGATGACTGGAGGTGTGTGTGTGTGTGTGTGTTCTGACTCTGTCTGGTCTCCTCAGAGCTCCTACGATGATGACTGGAGGTGTGTGTGTGTGTGTGTGTGTGTGTTCTGACTCTGTCTCGTCTCCTCAGAGCTCCTACGATGATGACTGGAGGTGTGTGTGTGTGTGTGTGTGTGTGTGTGTGTGTGTACTCTGACTCTGTCTGGTCTCCTCAGAGCTCCTACGATGATGACTGGAGGTGTGTGTGTGTGTGTGTGTGTTCTGACTCTGTCTGGTCTCCTCAGAGCTCCTACGATGATGACTGGAGGTGTGTGTGTGTGTGTGTTCTGACTCTGTCTGGTCTCCTCAGAGCTCCTACGATGATGACTGGAGGTGTGTGTGTGTGTGTGTGTGTTCTGACTCTGTCTGGTCTCCTCAGAGCTCCTACGATGATGACTGGAGGTGTGTGTGTGTGTGTGTTCTGACTCTGTCTGGTCTCCTCAGAGCTCCTACGATGATGACTGGAGGTGTGTGTGTGTGTGTGTGTTCTGACTCTGTCTGGTCTCCTCAGAGCTCCTACGATGATGACTGGAGGTGTGTGTGTGTGTGTGTTCTGACTCTGTCTGGTCTCCTCAGAGCTCCTACGATGATGACTGGAGGTGTGTGTGTGTGTGTGTGTGTGTGTGTGTGTGTGTGTACTCTGACTCTGTCTGGTCTCCTCAGAGCTCCTACGATGATGACTGGAGGTGTGTGTGTGTGTGTGTGTGTGTGTTCTGACTCTGTCTGGTCTCCTCAGAGCTCCTACGATGATGACTGGAGGTGTGTGTGTGTGTGTGTGTGTGTGTGTGTGTGTGTGTGTGTGTGTTCTGACTCTGTCTGGTCTCCTCAGAGCTCCTACGATGATGACTGGAGGTGTGTGTGTGTGTGTGTGTGTGTGTGTGTGTGTGTGTTCTGACTCTGTCTGGTCTCCTCAGAGCTCCTACGATGATGACTGGAGGTGTGTGTGTGTGTGTGTGTGTGTGTGTGTACTCTGACTCTGTCTGGTCTCCTCAGAGCTCCTACGATGATGACTGGAGGTGTGTGTGTGTGTGTGTTCTGACTCTGTCTGGTCTCCTCAGAGCTCCTACGATGATGACTGGAGGTGTGTGTGTGTGTGTGTGTGTGTGTACTCTGACTTTGTCTGGTCTCCTCAGAGCTCCTACGATGATGACTGGAGGTGTGTGTGTGTGTGTGTGTGTGTACTCTGACTCTGTCTGGTCTCCTCAGAGCTCCTACGATGATGACTGGAGGTGTGTGTGTGTGTGTGTACTCTGACTCTGTCTGGTCTCCTCAGAGCTCCTACGATGATGACTGGAGGTGTGTGTGTGTGTGTGTGTGTGTTCTGACTCTGTCTGGTCTCCTCAGAGCTCCTACGATGATGACTGGAGGTGTGTGTGTGTGTGTGTGTGTTCTGACTCTGTCTGGTCTCCTCAGAGCTCCTACGATGATGACTGGAGGTGTGTGTGTGTGTGTGTGTGTACTCTGACTCTGTCTGGTCTCCTCAGAGCTCCTACGATGATGACTGGAGGTGTGTGTGTGTGTGTGTGTACTCTGACTCTGTCTGGTCTCCTCAGAGCTCCTACGATGATGACTGGAGGTGTGTGTGTGTGTGTGTGTGTTCTGACTCTGTCTGGTCTCCTCAGAGCTCCTACGATGATGACTGGAGGTGTGTGTGTGTGTGTGTGTGTTCTGACTCTGTCTGGTCTCCTCAGAGCTCCTACGATGATGACTGGAGGTGTGTGTGTGTGTGTGTGTGTACTCTGACTCTGTCTGGTCTCCTCAGAGCTCCTACGATGATGACTGGAGGTGTGTGTGTGTGTGTGTGTGTGTGTGTGTGTGTGTACTCTGACTCTGTCTGGTCTCCTCAGAGCTCCTACGATGATGACTGGAGGTGTGTGTGTGTGTGTGTGTGTGTGTTCTGACTCTGTCTGGTCTCCTCAGAGCTCCTACGATGATGACTGGAGGTGTGTGTGTGTGTGTGTGTGTGTGTGTGTACTCTGACTCTGTCTGGTCTCCTCAGAGCTCCTACGATGATGACTGGAGGTGTGTGTGTGTGTGTGTGTACTCTGACTCTGTCTGGTCTCCTCAGAGCTCCTACGATGATGACTGGAGGTGTGAGTGTGTGTGTGTGTGTGTGTGTGTTCTGACTCTGTCTGGTCTCCTCAGAGCTCCTACGATGATGACTGGAGGTGTGTGTGTGTGTGTGTGTGTGTACTCTGACTCTGTCTGGTCTCCTCAGAGCTCCTACGATGATGACTGGAGGTGTGTGTGTGTGTGTGTGTGTGTGTGTTCTGACTCTGTCTGGTCTCCTCAGAGCTCCTACGATGATGACTGGAGGTGTGTGTGTGTGTGTGTGTGTTCTGACTCTGTCTGGTCTCCTCAGAGCTCCTACGATGATGACTGGAGGTGTGTGTGTGTGTGTGTGTGTGTGTGTGTGTGTGTGTACTCTGACTCTGTCTGGTCTCCTCAGAGCTCCTACGATGATGACTGGAGGTGTGTGTGTGTGTGTGTGTGTGTGTTCTGACTCTGTCTGGTCTCCTCAGAGCTCCTACGATGATGACTGGAGGTGTGTGTGTGTGTGTGTGTGTGTGTACTCTGACTCTGTCTGGTCTCCTCAGAGCTCCTACGATGATGACTGGAGGTGTGTGTGTGTGTGTGTGTACTCTGACTCTGTCTGGTCTCCTCAGAGCTCCTACGATGATGACTGGAGGTGTGAGTGTGTGTGTGTGTGTGTGTGTGTTCTGACTCTGTCTGGTCTCCTCAGAGCTCCTACGATGATGACTGGAGGTGTGTGTGTGTGTGTGTGTACTCTGACTCTGTCTGGTCTCCTCAGAGCTCCTACGATGATGACTGGAGGTGTGTGTGTGTGTGTGTGTGTGTGTGTGTGTTCTGACTCTGTCTGGTCTCCTCAGAGCTCCTACGATGATGACTGGAGGTGTGTGTGTGTGTGTGTGTGTGTGTGTGTACTCTGACTCTGTCTGGTCTCCTCAGAGCTCCTACGATGATGACTGGAGGTGTGTGTGTGTGTGTGTTCTGACTCTGTCTGGTCTCCTCAGAGCTCCTACGATGATGACTGGAGGTGTGTGTGTGTGTGTGTGTGTGTGTACTCTGACTCTGTCTGGTCTCCTCAGAGCTCCTACGATGATGACTGGAGGTGTGTGTGTGTGTGTGTTCTGACTCTGTCTGGTCTCCTCAGAGCTCCTACGATGATGACTGGAGGTGTGTGTGTGTGTGTGTGTGTGTGTTCTGACTCTGTCTGGTCTCCTCAGAGCTCCTACGATGATGACTGGAGGTGTGTGTGTGTGTGTGTTCTGACTCTGTCTGGTCTCCTCAGAGCTCCTACGATGATGACTGGAGGTGTGTGTGTGTGTGTGTGTGTTCTGACTCTGTCTGGTCTCCTCAGAGCTCCTACGATGATGACTGGAGGTGTGTGTGTGTGTGTGTGTGTGTTCTGACTCTGTCTGGTCTCCTCAGAGCTCCTACGATGATGACTGGAGGTGTGTGTGTGTGTGTGTGTTCTGACTCTGTCTGGTCTCCTCAGAGCTCCTACGATGATGACTGGAGGTGTGTGTGTGTGTGTGTGTGTGTGTTCTGACTCTGTCTGGTCTCCTCAGAGCTCCTACGATGATGACTGGAGGTGTGTGTGTGTGTGTGTGTTCTGACTCTGTCTGGTCTCCTCAGAGCTCCTACGATGATGACTGGAGGTGTGTGTGTGTGTGTGTGTGTTCTGACTCTGTCTGGTCTCCTCAGAGCTCCTACGATGATGACTGGAGGTGTGTGTGTGTGTGTGTGTGTTCTGACTCTGTCTGGTCTCCTCAGAGCTCCTACGATGATGACTGGAGGTGTGTGTGTGTGTGTGTGTTCTGACTCTGTCTGGTCTCCTCAGAGCTCCTACGATGATGACTGGAGGTGTGTGTGTGTGTGTGTGTGTGTGTGTGTGTGTGTGTGTTCTGACTCTGTCTGGTCTCCTCAGAGCTCCTACGATGATGACTGGAGGTGTGTGTGTGTGTGTGTGTGTTCTGACTCTGTCTGGTCTCCTCAGAGCTCCTACGATGATGACTGGAGGTGTGTGTGTGTGTGTGTGTGTGTTCTGACTCTGTCTGGTCTCCTCAGAGCTCCTACGATGATGACTGGAGGTGTGTGTGTGTGTGTGTGTGTGTACTCTGACTCTGTCTGGTCTCCTCAGAGCTCCTACGATGATGACTGGAGGTGTGTGTGTGTGTGTGTGTGTGTGTTCTGACTCTGTCTGGTCTCCTCAGAGCTCCTACGATGATGACTGGAGGTGTGTGTGTGTGTGTGTGTTCTGACTCTGTCTGGTCTCCTCAGAGCTCCTACGATGATGACTGGAGGTGTGTGTGTGTGTGTGTGTGTTCTGACTCTGTCTGGTCTCCTCAGAGCTCCTACGATGATGACTGGAGGTGTGTGTGTGTGTGTGTGTGTTCTGACTCTGTCTGGTCTCCTCAGAGCTCCTACGATGATGACTGGAGGTGTGTGTGTGTGTGTGTGTTCTGACTCTGTCTGGTCTCCTCAGAGCTCCTACGATGATGACTGGAGGTGTGTGTGTGTGTGTGTGTACTCTGACTCTGTCTGGTCTCCTCAGAGCTCCTACGATGATGACTGGAGGTGTGTGTGTGTGTGTGTGTGTGTGTGTTCTGACTCTGTCTGGTCTCCTCAGAGCTCCTACGATGATGACTGGAGGTGTGTGTGTGTGTGTGTTCTGACTCTGTCTGGTCTCCTCAGAGCTCCTACGATGATGACTGGAGGTGTGTGTGTGTGTGTGTGTGTGTGTTCTGACTCTGTCTGGTCTCCTCAGAGCTCCTACGATGATGACTGGAGGTGTGTGTGTGTGTGTGTGTGTGTGTGTTCTGACTCTGTCTGGTCTCCTCAGAGCTCCTACGATGATGACTGGAGGTGTGTGTGTGTGTGTGTGTGTGTGTGTGTGTTCTGACTCTGTCTGGTCTCCTCAGAGCTCCTACGATGATGACTGGAGGTGTGTGTGTGTGTGTGTGTGTACTCTGACTCTGTCTGGTCTCCTCAGAGCTCCTACGATGATGACTGGAGGTGTGTGTGTGTGTGTGTGTTCTGACTCTGTCTGGTCTCCTCAGAGCTCCTACGATGATGACTGGAGGTGTGTGTGTGTGTGTGTGTGTGTGTGTGTGTGTACTCTGACTCTGTCTGGTCTCCTCAGAGCTCCTACGATGATGACTGGAGGTGTGTGTGTGTGTGTGTGTGTGTGTACTCTGACTCTGTCTGGTCTCCTCAGAGCTCCTACGATGATGACTGGAGGTGTGTGTGTGTGTGTGTGTGTGTGTGTTCTGACTCTGTCTGGTCTCCTCAGAGCTCCTACGATGATGACTGGAGGTGTGTGTGTGTGTGTGTGTACTCTGACTCTGTCTGGTCTCCTCAGAGCTCCTACGATGATGACTGGAGGTGTGTGTGTGTGTGTGTGTGTGTACTCTGACTCTGTCTGGTCTCCTCAGAGCTCCTACGATGATGACTGGAGGTGTGTGTGTGTGTGTGTGTGTGTTCTGACTCTGTCTGGTCTCCTCAGAGCTCCTACGATGATGACTGGAGGTGTGTGTGTGTGTGTGTGTACTCTGACTCTGTCTGGTCTCCTCAGAGCTCCTACGATGATGACTGGAGGTGTGTGTGTGTGTGTGTGTGTACTCTGACTCTGTCTGGTCTCCTCAGAGCTCCTACGATGATGACTGGAGGTGTGTGTGTGTGTGTGTTCTGACTCTGTCTGGTCTCCTCAGAGCTCCTACGATGATGACTGGAGGTGTGTGTGTGTGTGTGTGTGTGTGTGTGTGTGTGTGTGTTCTGACTCTGTCTGGTCTCCTCAGAGCTCCTACGATGATGACTGGAGGTGTGTGTGTGTGTGTGTACTCTGACTCTGTCTGGTCTCCTCAGAGCTCCTACGATGATGACTGGAGGTGTGTGTGTGTGTGTGTGTGTTCTGACTCTGTCTGGTCTCCTCAGAGCTCCTACGATGATGACTGGAGGTGTGTGTGTGTGTGTGTGTGTGTGTTCTGACTCTGTCTGGTCTCCTCAGAGCTCCTACGATGATGACTGGAGGTGTGTGTGTGTGTGTGTACTCTGACTCTGTCTGGTCTCCTCAGAGCTCCTACGATGATGACTGGAGGTGTGTGTGTGTGTGTGTGTGTGTGTTCTGACTCTGTCTGGTCTCCTCAGAGCTCCTACGATGATGACTGGAGGTGTGTGTGTGTGTGTGTGTGTGTGTGTTCTGACTCTGTCTGGTCTCCTCAGAGCTCCTACGATGATGACTGGAGGTGTGTGTGTGTGTGTGTGTGTGTGTGTGTTCTGACTCTGTCTGGTCTCCTCAGAGCTCCTACGATGATGACTGGAGGTGTGTGTGTGTGTGTGTGTGTGTGTGTGTGTGTGTACTCTGACTCTGTCTGGTCTCCTCAGAGCTCCTACGATGATGACTGGAGGTGTGTGTGTGTGTGTGTGTGTTCTGACTCTGTCTGGTCTCCTCAGAGCTCCTACGATGATGACTGGAGGTGTGTGTGTGTGTGTGTGTACTCTGACTCTGTCTGGTCTCCTCAGAGCTCCTACGATGATGACTGGAGGTGTGTGTGTGTGTGTGTGTGTGTGTGTTCTGACTCTGTCTGGTCTCCTCAGAGCTCCTACGATGATGACTGGAGGTGTGTGTGTGTGTGTGTGTGTGTGTGTGTACTCTGACTCTGTCTGGTCTCCTCAGAGCTCCTACGATGATGACTGGAGGTGTGTGTGTGTGTGTGTTCTGACTCTGTCTGGTCTCCTCAGAGCTCCTACGATGATGACTGGAGGTGTGTGTGTGTGTGTGTGTGTGTGTACTCTGACTCTGTCTGGTCTCCTCAGAGCTCCTACGATGATGACTGGAGGTGTGTGTGTGTGTGTGTGTGTGTGTGTTCTGACTCTGTCTGGTCTCCTCAGAGCTCCTACGATGATGACTGGAGGTGTGTGTGTGTGTGTGTGTGTGTGTGTGTACTCTGACTCTGTCTGGTCTCCTCAGAGCTCCTACGATGATGACTGGAGGTGTGTGTGTGTGTGTGTTCTGACTCTGTCTGGTCTCCTCAGAGCTCCTACGATGATGACTGGAGGTGTGTGTGTGTGTGTGTGTGTGTGTGTTCTGACTCTGTCTGGTCTCCTCAGAGCTCCTACGATGATGACTGGAGGTGTGTGTGTGTGTGTGTGTGTGTGTACTCTGACTCTGTCTGGTCTCCTCAGAGCTCCTACGATGATGACTGGAGGTGTGTGTGTGTGTGTGTTCTGACTCTGTCTGGTCTCCTCAGAGCTCCTACGATGATGACTGGAGTTTGTCTGAAGATGAAAACACTTCTCTGTAAGATTTTTTTTTTTATCGCTGTGATAAAAATAACTTTGCTGGATTTTAAACGATTTTTCATTAGATTTTAATCCAGAGTTTTTAATGACATCATCAAAAAACATAGTCATGATGTTGCTAAGAAACCTTTGGGTTGATGATGTCACTTCCTGTGACCAATCAGAGAGCAGAATTCCTAAAGATGAAAAAAAAAATCTGTGTTTTCATTTGGTCTTTTTAAAATGGCAACAACGGGTTTAAACCAACAACGGGCGCAAAGATTGGACCTGAAACTGGATCCCAGTAGTCTAGACTCCAGGGGAGAAAAAGGATGCAGGGGAGCCTACCCAGTCCAATCCTCCAATCAGCAGCCAGCACAGACAGACAGACAGACAGACACGGGAGGCAATGTTCCCTCTAAGTTTTTACGCGTCTGCGCAAACGCACAAGCTTCCTGAGCAGAAGGGGGCGGAGCTAAAACTTTTACTATTTTGTGACGTCATCAGCAGCGACGAGCCAAACTCCGAAGCAGCGTTTGGAAGCAATTTGTTTCAGAAAGAAAGAAGAGATTTATTCCTGAGTTTTGTTTCATTTTACAATCTTTTAGTTTAAATTGACTTTGATTTTGTGCTGCACAGGTTTTCTTGTGCGCTCTTCATCCGCTAGCTTAGAATGTGTGTGAGGGAACATTGGCGGGAGGTAAATCCCGGCCACGCTGGTGACGAGGGAGGGATCTTAATACCATCTCATCGATGCCACGTCAACGCGGTCGATACTGTTTTAGTGTAAAAACATGTAGAAAAACAAACAATGTGAATGAAACCAAACAACAATAAACAAATTCAATTATTTATGAATGTTAATATTATAATAGTGCTAAAAAAAAAAAAGAAAACTTAAGAATCAAGATCACTAAAAAATAATAAATCAAAAGTAAACAAACTTAAAAATCACACAAAACACTGTAGACTGGCATCAACATTCACACACACACATTTCAACGGGCACCCCTTCACCCGTCTCCACACCCCCATTTCCTCTGAACCGCTGCTACTGTCTCTTTTAAAAAAATAATAATAATAACTCTCTTCATCCCTCACCCTGCTGCACTCCTTACACCGCAGCAGGCTGCCCTTCAACAGCGCCAATGGTGGGAGAAGCGGGGGTTAGGTGTCTTCTCCAAGGACCCTAGACGGTGGTCTCAGTGGGACGCAAACCCGCAACCTTCCGGTCCGCGGGCGAGCGCTCTAGCGCTGATCCACCATCTCCCTAACTGAACATTTAACTGTACGTAAATAAAATAAACATCTGGCCTGATGTGAGGAATCAATAACTGGGGATCGATCCACACCAGCAGTCGATCTGCCCGTGACTGCAGAGGTCAAAACCCCGGGAGTCCACCTGGAACCAGGAGACACGGGCACCCACAAAAACCACTTTACAGTCAGACCCCCAAAGAGAGGACCCCATAGACCAGGGGTGTCCAAACTTTTTCACCCGTGGGCCACATTGAGTTCTAACGTTTGCCAAGCGGGCTGGATCCGAGGGAAGGAAGCCCTTTATAAAATCCTGGAGTCGCCCGTGAGGATCACATGGATGGCATGCTTTGGTAACCACTAGTTTAGACTGGTTAAACGTGCTAGATTCTTTTTTTTATTAATTGCCGCCATTTTAGAAAATTGGGGGGGGCTCACATACTAATTTGCTGTTCCTATTTTAGCCTCTAGATGGCAGCATTTAGAACACGCAGATGTATGACGTCATTCTACACGCAGGCCAGGCGCTATTGATTTTATGACGGAGGCTGCGGGCCGGATGAAAATTAATGGGCCGCATTTGGCCCCCGGACCGGACATTGGACGTGTCTGCCATAAACTGAACAGGCAGAGCTGGTGGGAGGGGGGATGCCCATGAGGAAACACTGGCATAAGAACAGAATAAGATGGCATCGTAACCATCCGTCTTCCTCTTTCAGGGGTCTGTTGGAATGTGTGGAGCAAGCTCTAGAGATGAGGTAGGTCACGACCCCCCCCAACCCCAAACCCCCCCATTCTGCTGACATCATCAGTCCATGCTTGTGTTTGGCAGGAGTGTGACCATAAGAAGAGCGCCATCTGCTGACGTAAGTGGTGGAGTCAGAGGGAGGGAGGGAGAGGGGGAGGGAGGAGGGGGGGTGCTGGTCGTTAATGGATGACTGTTTCCTGCAGGATGGAGGGAGGGGGGGAGGGGGGGTGTGCTGGTTGTTAATGGATGACTGTTTCCTGCAGGATGGAGGGAGGGGGGGAGGGGGGGTGTGCTGGTTGTTAATGGATGACTGTTTCCTGCAGGATGGAGGGAGGGGGGGAGGGGGGGTGCTGGTCGTTAATGGATGACTGTTTCCTGCAGGATGGAGGGAGGGGGGGGGGGGGGGGGCTGGTCGTTAATGGATGACTGTTTCCTGCAGGATGGGGGGAGGGGGGGGGGGGGGGGGGGGTGTATGAGTCCACTGTTTCCTGCAGGATGGAGGGAGGGGGGGAGGGGGGGTGCTGGTTGTTAATGGATGACTGTTTCCTGCAGGATGGAGGGAGGGGGGGGAGGGGGGGGTGCTGGTCGTTAATGGATGACTGTTTCCTGCAGGATGGAGGGAGGGGGGGGAGGGGGGTGCTGGTCGTTAATGGATGACTGTTTCCTGCAGGATGGAGGGAGGGGGGGAGGGGGGTGCTGGTCGTTAATGGATGACTGTTTCCTGCAGGATGGAGGGAGGGGGGGGGGGGGGGGGTGCTGGTTGTTAATGGATGACTGTTTCCTGCAGGATGGAGGGAGGGGGGGAGGGGGGTGCTGGTCGTTAATGGATGACTGTTTCCTGCAGGATGGAGGGAGGGGGGGAGGGGGGGTGCTGGTCGTTAATGGATGACTGTTTCCTGCAGGATGGAGGGAGGGGGGGAGGGGGGTGCTGGTCGTTAATGGATGACTGTTTCCTGCAGGATGGAGGGAGGGGGGGGAGGGGGGTGCTGGTCGTTAATGGATGACTGTTTCCTGCAGGATGGAGGGAGGGGGGGGAGGGGGGGTGCTGGTTGTTAATGGATGACTGTTTCCTGCAGGATGGAGGGAGGGGGGCAGGGGGGTGCTGGTCGTTAATGGATGACTGTTTCCTGCAGGATGGAGGGAGGGGGGAGGGGGGGTGTGCTGGTTGTTAATGGATGACTGTTTCCTGCAGGATGGAGGGAGGGGGGGGAGGGGGGTGTGCTGGTCGTTAATGGATGACTGTTTCCTGCAGGATGGAGGGAGGGGGGGAGGTGGGGTGTGCTGGTCGTTAATGGATGACTGTTTCCTGCAGGATGGAGGGGGGGAGGGGGTGTGCTGGTCGTTAATGGATGACTGTTTCCTGCAGGATGGAGGGAGGGGGGGAGGTGGGGTGTGCTGGTCGTTAATGGATGACTGTTTCCTGCAGGATGGAGGGAGGGGGGAGGGGGGGTGCTGGTTGTTAATGGATGACTGTTTCCTGCAGGATGGAGGGAGGGGGGAGGGGGGGGTGCTGGTCGTTAATGGATGACTGTTTCCTGCAGGATGGGGGGAGGGGGGGTGCTGGTCGTTAATGGATGACTGTTTCCTGCAGGATGGAGGGAGGGGGGGAGGGGGGGTGCTGGTCGTTAATGGATGACTGTTTCCTGCAGGATGGAGGGAGGGGGGAGGGGTGTGCTGGTCGTTAATGGATGACTGTTTCCTGCAGGATGGAGGGAGGGGGGAGGGGGGGGTGCTGGTTGTTAATGGATGACTGTTTCCTGCAGGATGGAGGGAGGGGGGAGGGGTGTGCTGGTCGTTAATGGATGACTGTTTCCTGCAGGATGGAGGGAGGGGGGGGGGGGGGGGGGGGGGGTGCTGGTTGTTAATGGATGACTGTTTCCTGCAGGATGGAGGGAGGGGGGGAGGGGGGGTGCTGGTCGTTAATGGATGACTGTTTCCTGCAGGATGGAGGGAGGGGGGAGGGGGGGTGCTGGTCGTTAATGGATGACTGTTTCCTGCAGGATGGAGGGAGGGGGGGGGGGGGGGTGCTGGTCGTTAATGGATGACTGTTTCCTGCAGGATGGAGGGAGGGGGGGGGGGGGGGTGCTGGTCGTTAATGGATGACTGTTTCCTGCAGGATGGAGGGAGGGGGGAGGGGGGGTGCTGGTCGTTAATGGATGACTGTTTCCTGCAGGATGGAGGGAGGGGGGGGAGGGGGTGTGCTGGTCGTTAATGGATGACTGTTTCCTGCAGGATGGAGGGAGGGGGGGAGGGGGGTGCTGGTCGTTAATGGATGACTGTTTCCTGCAGGATGGGGGGAGGGGGGGTGTGTTTCCTCCTTCCACTGCGTCTCTTCCGCCCTTCAGTTCTCTGAACTCTGACCCTGAGGATCCGAACCTGGTTCACAGCTTAACCCTCGGTCCAGATTCTGCCATCCCGCCCCCGGGCACAGGTATCTACCACACCACACCATCGACCCCCTTAAGTACAGACCCTGCCCATACCCTACAAACCCTACCCAGGTATATAACCCCCTACACCATCAACCCCCTTAAGTACAGACCCTACCCATACCCTACAAACCCTACCCAGGTATATAACCCCCTACACCATCAACCCCCTTAAGTACAGACCCTACCCATACCCTACAAACCCTACCCAGGTATATAACCCCCTACACCATCAACCCCCTTAAGTACAGACCCTACCCATACCCTACAAACCCTACCCAGGTATATAACCCCCTACACCATCAACCCCCTTAAGTACAGACCCTACCCATACCCTACAAACCCTACCCAGGTATATAACCCCCTACACCATCAACCCCCTTAAGTACAGACCCTACAAACCCTACCCAGGTATATAACCCCCTACACCATCAACCCCCTTAAGTACAGACCCTACAAACCCTACCCAGGTATATAACCCCCTACACCATCAACCCCCTTAAGTACAGACCCTACCCATACCCTACAAACCCTACCCAGGTATATAACCCCCTACACCATCAACCCCCTTAAGTACAGACCCTACAAACCCTACCCAGGTATATAACCCCCTACACCATCGACCCCCTTAAGTACATACCCTACCCATACCCTACAAACCCTACCCAGGTATATAACCCCCTACACCATCAACCCCCTTAAGTACATACCCTACCCATACCCTACCCAAACCCTACCCAGGCATATAACCCCCCACCATCAAACCCCTTAAAGGGCCCATCTAATGTGAAAGTGACTTTCGAGAGTTTTCTACTTTGTAAGAGTGATGTCCAGGCCTTGTATATGTGTATGTGTGTGTGTATGTGTGTGTGTGTGTGTGTGTGTATGTGTGTGTGTGTGTGTGTGTGTGTATGTGTGTGTGTGTGATGTCCGGGCCTTGTATATGTGTATGTGTGTGTGTATGTGTGTGTGTGTGTGTGTGTGTGTGTATGTGTGTGTGTGTGTGTGTGTGTGTATGTGTGTGTGTGTGATGTCCGGGCCTTGTATATGTGTATGTGTGTGTGTGTGTGTGTGTGTGTGTGTGTGTGTGTGATGTCCAGGCCTTGTATATGTGTGTGTGTGTGTATGTGTGTGTGTGTGTGTGATGTCCGGGCCTTGTATATGTGTATGTGTGTGTGTGTGTGTGTATGTGTGTGTGTGTGTGTGTGTGTGTGTGTATGTGTGTGTGTGTGATGTCCGGGCCTTGTATATGTGTATGTGTGTGTGTGTGTGTGTATGTGTGTGTGTGTGTGTGTGTGTGTGTGTGTGTGATGTCCGGGCCTTGTATATGTGTATGTGTGTGTGTGTGTGTGTATGTGTGTGTGTGTGTGTGATGTCCAGGCCTTGTATATGTGTGTGTGTGTGTGTATGTGTGTGTGTGTGTGTGTGATGTCCAGGCCTTGTATATGTGTGTGTGTGTGTGTGTGTGTATGTGTGTGTGTGTGTGTGATGTCCAGGCCTTGTATATGTGTGTGTGTGTGTGTGTGTGTGTGTGATGTCCAGGCCTTGTATATGTGTGTGTGTGTGTGTGTGTATATGTGTGTGTGTGTATGTGTGTGTGTGTGTGATTTCCGTGCCTTGTATATGTGTGTGTGTGTGTGTGTGTGTGTGTGTGTGATGTCCAGGCCTTGTATATGTGTGTGTGTGTGTGTGTGTGTGTGTATGTGTATGTGTGTGTGTGTGTGTGATGTCCGGGCCTTGTATATGTGTGTGTGTGTGTGTGTGTGTGTGTGTATGTGTGTGTGTGATGTCCAGGCCTTGTATATGTGTGTGTGTGTGTGTGTGTGTGTATGTGTGTGTGTGTGTGTGTGTGTGTGTATGTGTGTGTATGTGTGTGTGTGTGATGTCCAGGCCTTGTATATGTGTGTGTGTGTGTGTGTGTGTGTGTGCGTGTCTTTCTAGATTGATTTAGCCCGTTTTTCTGTGGATTTCTGGAACGCTCAGACAAAACAACCAATGAGCAGATGTCTAAAGTATGACGCATTTGACGTAGCCACGCCCCCTCCCTCCTCACCACCCGCCCGCCCTCCTCACCCGCCTCCGCTCCGGCCTTACGCCCTCACAAACTGGCTTTCAACGTCCGATATACAGGCTGGTTCGCTGCTCTGCCTCTTTTTTATTTTCTTGATAAAATCTTTTTTCAGACGCTACCAAACCGCTACGCGCGTGTTTACGCCCGCCTTCCCCCTCCCGCTCAGAGATGGGCGGAGTGAGAGCAGAGGGCGGAGCTTGTACTTTCTCAGGACGGGCGGGGGGATGAGCGATATCCGGTCTTTCATAGTTCTGGGTCTGTGACTGCGCTCCACCAAATCAATATATTTTCATAACTATGGTGTAATGCATGTTGTAAACGTGTGTGTGTGTGTGTGTGTGTGTGTGTGTGTGTGTGTGTGTGTGTGTGTGTGTGTGTGTGTGTGTGCAGAGGATACAATGTGAAGAGTTATTTTACATGAGATGGACCCTTTAAATACACACCCTACCCAGCCCCCGGCTCAGGTATATAACCCCTACACCAGGTGTCCCCAAACATTTATTGTTTGTGTGTGTGTGTGTGTTTTGCTCTGAACTTATTGATAGAAAAGGTATTCAGGATCCCCCCCGTCCGCCCCCACCCCCACCCGCCCATCCAGGTACATCAGGTACATCATATCAGATTCTCATACAGAGTGTCTCACCAGGTTTATCCAGATGTTCAGCCACAGCAGACATCTGGCAAAGCTGCGGTCACCAGAGTCTGCCCGAAGAGGGCGGTGCCCACACACCCTCTCTGTCACCTGAATGGAGCACGCAGCGGAGGAACACGGACGACTCAGTGAGTTCGGTTACACCCCTCACCGCCCCCCGTAACCGGACCGTAGAACCCGTCTCACGGTGTGACACACACACCATGTTTTTGTTTACAGTTACACGATGCCCACGTTGTTTCTAAAACATTCCAGCCTAACTTATTATTTACTAATTCATTTAAATGTCCGTGTAGTCCCTCATTCATCCAGAAGTGATCCATAGTAGAAAAAGTTTTAAAAAAGTCTTCTGGACAGTTTAATTCTTGATCGAGACGTTTAGACTTCCATCTGGAAATCATTTTCAATCTGAATGAAATGGACTGAAAACTGGATCTATTTATAATAACCTGAGTAAAAGATAAAAAAAATAGTAAGAAGGGCTCGACCAATGAGCCTGTGTTACCTATGATGGCTGTGAATGGCTCCTATTGTAGCCACAGACCAGTAAACAACCCTATTATAAAAATGCTAAAAGCCTAGTGAATAGAAATTCCTGCTAACGAGAGGCGTGAAACTGGGTCACGAGGTGTCATCTTTAGTCCATGGCTTTAGTCCACTCAGACAGTGAACTAAAGACAAGATGCAAAACAGAGCAATGTAGTTTATTCGATCCGATGCAGTGAAGGGAGCTGCAAAGAACACTACATTATGGAAACGAAGCAACCACTCCACAAAAGACTTTACCAACACAGAAGAGAAGCCTCTAGTGGTCCACAGTCTGCTGTACATCTGCATCTTAAATCCACCAAACACACTTTTGAGGACAGTGAGGTGAAGATTTTAAGTAGAGAGAAAGGATGGTTTGAAAGAGGGGTTAAGGAAGCCATCTTTATGATGAAAGAGAGTCCCTCACTGAATCGGAGTGGAGGCGTTAGATACATTCTGCCTGGTATTTACAGCAACCTTTTGAAGCCATGGACTAAAGATGACACCTCGTGACCCAGTTTCACGCCTCTCGTTAGCAGGAATTTCTATTCACTAGGCTCTTAGCATTATTTTAATAGGGTTCGTTTACTGGTCTGTGGTTACAATAGGAGCCATTCACGGTCATCATAGGTAACACAGGCTCATTGGTCGAGCCATCATAGGTAACACAGGCTCATTGGTCGAGCCCTTCTTACTATTTTTTTTTATCTTTTACTCAGGTTAGTATAAATAGATCCAGGTTTCAGTCCATTTCATTCAGATTGAAAATGATTTCCGGATGGAAGTCAAAACGTCTCGATCAAGAATTAAACTGTCCAGAAGACTTTTTTAAAAACTTTTTCTACTATAATTCATTTAAAGCTAATTTCTGATTCCCGTGATTCACACACACTTCCTCACACACACTCCCCTGCCCCGCACACACACACACATCAGTCTGAATTATTAACATTATGTGTGTAACAGTGTGTGTGTTTTTTTTTTTACTTGTTCTAACTGGAACGTTTTTAGAGAGCCGACTGTCACGGATTACCCCCCACACCCCAAGTTCATGTGAGTGGTACTAACACACACACACACACACACACACACACACACACACACACACACACACACACACACACACACACACACACACAGACACAGACAGATACACACACACACTGATACATACACACACACACACACAGATACACACACACACAGAGATACATACACACACACACACACAGACAGATACACACACACACAGATACATACACACACACACAGATACACACACACACACACACAGATACATACACACACACACACACACACAGATACACACACACACAGATACATACACACACACACAGATACACACACACACACAGATACACACACACACACACACACACACACTCACACACACACACACACACACACACACACACAGACAGATACACACACACACAGATACATACACACACACACACAGATACATACACACACACAGATACATATACACACACACACACACACACACGCACAGATATACACACACACAGATACATACACACACACACATACAGTATATATATATATATATATATATACACACACAAACACACACACACAGATACATACACACAAACACACACACACAGATACATACACACACACAGATACAGTATATATACACACACAGATATATACACACTAACACAAGTACATGTGAGTGGTACAAACAGACACACACACACACACACACAGACACATACACACACATATATATGTATATATACACACAAACACACACATACATACACACACAGATACAGTATATACACACACACACACACACACAGATATATACACACTAACACAAGTACATGTGAGTGGTACTAACACACACACACACTAACACACAAACACACACTTAGATATACACACGCAAACACACACAGATTATATATTTACACACACACACAAATACGTATATATCAGTGGCGGTCCGTGCATTTCACACCTAGGCCTTCGGTGATGTGCCACTTTGTCCGACTTGAATAAATACCCCTCAAATACCATCATTAATGACACCACGGCTGGAGAAATCATATACAGAAGCAGACGTAGGCACTACTGGGCGTTACATCACCTTAATTGTGTAAAACAGGGGTCCTCAACCATTTCTGCACCACTGACCGGTTTAGTGTCTGATATATTGTCATGGACTGGTCTTAAGATGATGAGACCAGCCTGAAAAAAAAAAGACTTTTTAAAATCAATAATAATCAACTTAAATCCACTTTGTCTTCACGAGAAAATTTATTAGCAGCATCTTTATAACGTGGAAACATTCTCTCTGCTCAAACGCACTCTTGTTGCCATGGTAACGGTAAACATGTACCTTCAAAATAAAAAACATCACAAAAACAAAGTGAATACAAATAACAGTTCTGTGCAGCCCGGTACCACATGACCCGCGGCCCTGTACCAGTCCGCGGCCCGGTGGTTGGGGACCACTGGTGTACAACACAGGCTATTTTCAAGAGCATTTAAATATCAATAAACCCGCGTAAAAAAAATAAATAAAAATAAATAAATTGCTTGCACTCACCAAAACGGCTGTCCCCCCAAAACACCTATTTCAACACAAATCCATTCTACTTTCTTTCCTCAAGAAGACGTGAATGACTCGGTTTGACAGTTTGTTTGTGCGTTTCAGTTTGAACAATAAATCCTTTTCTATCCACATGTGGAGGCCAACGGAAAAGACTGCGGAAATTTTCTCTGGTATGTCTAAAAGTGCTGAGAGTCAAGAAGGTGGAGAAACAGTCATTTTTCGTGGTCTTGAAATCGATTCTGCCATTCTGAAACCCTTCTGCCATTGTTGGTGAAAAAAACGAGTAGATATTTTAGATTTTTCTGTTAAAGGTTCTGGGTCTGGCTCTAGTGAAAGGTTTGTTGACATGTTGAGGGTTGCTTCCGTTTACGTCAAGTGAGTATCCAATCACAAGCCGCCTACATGTCATGCATACATGTCACGTCTAGGACCTTCGCGAAGGCGAAAACGTCAACAACTCATGATCTGATTGGCTGTCAGAAACTACAGGTGTCCGTTCACTATGAAGTGCGCAGAGCCCGCACTGCTCGATGTGAAGGCCTGGAGGCAGATTTCATCCAGCCTAGCGACACCAGCTAGCTGAATTCTGATTGGATAAAAAGTTTAACCTAATGTTACAACACTGGAAGCTGTATAACCAAATGGATATAATATGACATGAAGAAAACAGAATATGGAGAATAATTGTATATTTATTTGGGAAAAATACATTTAAAATGAAATTGACTTTTATTATAATTATGATGATAATGTCTGGTTAAGTTAGGCAAGCAGAGAAGGCTCTGCTGGCCCTGACCGACCGCCACTGGTATATACACAAGCAGATTACCCCTACACTCCAATTACACGTGTGTGGTACACCCTCAAAGACACACACACACACACACACACACACACATAGATACACACACATACAAACACCTAACCTTTGACCTCTGGTTCCAGATGGGGGCGTGTTTTTCTAAAGTTTTTAATGGCTGCCCGTTGAGGATCCACAGCGCCACCACCTGGATTTTACCCAGTAGTAGAGGTAGGTGTGGTGACACGGTGACCTGGTGACCTGGTGACCTGGTGGGGTCATCGGGATGTTTAACCTCGACAATTTTTGAGAAAAAAACTGTCTTTTGAACTAGTTTTCGTCAAAAATGTTGCTCTGACGCATTAAAACAATATTTAAAATAGATTTTTATTAAAAACACATAGATTTGAATGAATTTAATTGATTTGTCGTGACCTCTGATTGACCTGTGATTGACCTCTGATTGACCTCTGATTGACCTCTGATTGACCTCTGATTGACCTCTGATTGACCTCTGACCTCTCAGATCAGTACCTGCTCCTGGGAGCAGAGGAAGGGATCTACATCCTGAACCTGAACGAGCTTCATGAGGATCTGCTGGAAAAGGTCTGGACTTCCTGTCGATCCGTAGACCTGGGACCTCTTTTATTAAGACGTCAGCGTTACGGCGGGCGTAACACCAACATGATCTCCATCCCACCCTGAACGCGCCCCTAGAACCCCACATCAACTTAACGAAGTCTTAAGAGGTTCTAATGAGGCGGTGGATCCTGAAAGAGATCAATGGAGAGGAGTTAATGATGCCCAGCCGCGGGTACCTCTCTCACAAGAGGAAGAGAGTGGAAGGTGGTCACCATGGCAACCCTGTGATCGATCCGTTCCGTCTGTCGTTTTCTGCTTACCCGGTGTCATGGGGTTAAAACCCTCAGATGAGAAGCCCAGGCCTCTCTCACCCCGGCTGCATCCTCCAGCTCACCTGGAAGCATCCCAAGTCGTTCCCCGGCCAGCTGTGAGACATAGTCTCTCCAGCGGGTCCGGGGTCTGCCCCTTGGTCTCCTCCCGGTGGGACGTGACTGGACCCCCTCACCAGCGAGGCCCACAGTAGGCATCCAGACCAGATGCCCAAAAAGCCCCATCTGGCTCCTCTCGACCTGGAGGAGGAGCGGCTCGACACCGAGCTCCTCCCGGATGGCAGAGCTCCTCACCCGATCTCTGAGTGAGAGCCCGGCCATCCTGCAGGGGAAGCCCATTTTGTCTCCTTGTATCCGCGATCTCATTCTTTCAGCCACCACCCACAGCTGGTTACCATGGTGAGGGTAGGAACATAGATCCTGGTTACCATGGTGAGGTTAGGAACGTAGATCCTGGTTACCATGGTGAGGGTAGGAATGTAGATCCTGGTTACCATGGTGAGGGTAGGAACGTAGATCCTGGTTACCATGGTGAGGTTAGGAACGTAGATCCTGGTTACCATGGTGAGGGTAGGAATGTAGATCCTGGTTACCACGGTGAGGGTAGGAACGTAGATCCTGGTTACCATGGTGAGGGTAGGAACGTAGATCCTGGTTACCATGGTGAGCGTAGGAACGTAGATCCTGGTTACCATGGTGAGGGTAGGAATGTAGATCCTGGTTACCATGGTGAGGGTAGGAACGTAGATCCTGGTTACCATGGTGAGGGTAGGAACGTAGATCCTGGTTACCATGGTGAGCGTAGGAACGTAGATCCTGGTTACCATGGTGAGGGTAGGAGTGTAGATCCTGGTTACCATGGTGAGGGTAGGAGTGTAGATCCTGGTTACCATGGTGAGGGTGGGAACGTACAGTGGTGGTCAAAAGTTTACATACACTTGTAAAGAACATAATGTCATGGCTGTCTTGAGTTTCTCTGATTTTTCTCTGATATAGTGATTGGAACAGATCCTTCTTTGTCACAAAAAACATTCATGAAGTTTGATTCTTTTATGACTTTATTATGGGTAAACTGAAAATGTGACGAAATCAGCTGGGTCAAAAATATACATACAGCAATGCTAATATTTGGTTACATGTCCTTTGGCCATTTTTACTTCAATTAGGCGCTTTTGGTAGCCATCCACAAGCTTCTGGCAAGTTTCTGGTTGAATCTTTGACCACTCCTCTTGACAGAATTGGTGCAGTTCAGTTAAATTTGTTGGCTTTCTGACATGGACTTGTTTCTTCAGCATTATCCACATGTTCTCAATGGGATTTAAGTCAGGACTTTGGGAAGGCCATTCTAAAACCTTAATTCTAGCCTGATTTAGCCATTCCATTACCACTTTTGATGTGTGTTTGGGGTCATTGTCCTGTTGGAACACCCAACTGCGCCCAAGACCCAACCTTTGGGCTGATGACTTCAGGTTTTCTTGAAGAATTTGAAGGTAATCCTCCTTCTTCATTGTCCCATTGACTCTCTGTAAAGCACCAGTTCCATTGGCAGCAAAACAGGCCCACAGCATAATACTACCACCACAGTGCTTGATGGTAGGCATGGTGTTCTTGGGGTTAAAGGCCTCACATTTTCTCCTCCAAACATATTGCTGGGCATTGTGGCCAAACAGCTCAATTTTTGTTTCATCTGACCACAGAACTTTCCTCCAGAAGGTCTTATCTTTGTCCATGTGATCAGCAGCAAACTTTAGTCGAGCCTTAAGGTGCCGCTTTTGGAGCAAGGGCTTCCTTCTTGCACGGCAACCTCTCAGTCCATGGCGATGCAAAACACGCTTGACTGTGGACACTGACACCTGTGTTCCAGCAGCTTCTAATTCTTGGCAGATCTGCTTTTTGGTGCTCCTGGGTTGACTCTTCACCCTCCTGACCAGTTTTCTCTCAGCAGCAGGTGACAGCTTGCGTTTTCTTCCTGATCGTGGCAGTGACAAAACAGTGCCATGCACTTTATACTTACAAACAATTGTTTGCACTGTTGCTCTTGGAACCTGCAGCTGCTTTGAAATGGCTCCAAGTGACTTTCCTGACTTGTTCAAGTCAATGATTCTCTTTTTCAAATCTGTGCTGAGCTCCTTTGACTTTCCCATTGTAGCGTTTGTGGGTGTTTTTATCC
>CACRXE010000025.1:538875-621375 GCA_902685375.1 Neostethus bicornis
ATGACTGGTTGCATAGGGCCACAGTGTAACCACAGTGTGACTGCATGGCTAGTGTCACAACATGGAGTGCAGGTGGAAAGAGGAGGAAGAGACAGAAAACATGGTTTATTTGGAAGTCGGCGGATCATAATTACTGTGGAAAAATAAAGAAAGTGGCAGTGGCAGGGTAAATGGTTATTACAGGAATGTGTAGTTGGTCAGGCAACCAGGTAGACCTGGCTGGAAGGGATTGTAAGACCCGACAGGGAAGTCCGGGGTGATTCCCCCCAAGTAGATGGCGGGGTGCACAGCATTCATGAATGCAGATGAATGCAGAATCTGCATTCATCCCCGGCTGATCCTGATCAGATCGATGAGATGTCTATGGCTCCCTCTGGCTGCAGAAGAGGGGATCATGACAGCTAGGGGATCATGACCAGCCACAGTGTAACCACATGGCTAGTACCACAGTGTAACCACATGACTAGTACCACAGTGTAACCACATGGCTAGTACCACAGGGTAACCACATGGCTAGTACCACAGTGTAACCACATGGCTAGTACCACAGGGTAACCACATGACTAGTACCACAGTGTAACCACATGGCTAGTACCACAGGGTAACCACATGGCTAGTACCACAGGGTAACCACATGGCTAGTACCACAGGGTAACCACATGACTAGTACCACAGTGTAACCACATGGCTAGTACCACAGGGTAACCACATGGCTAGTACCACAGTGTAACCACATGGCTAGTACCACAGGGTAACCACATGACTAGTACCACAGGGTAACCACATGGCTAGTATCACAGTGTAACCACATGGCTAGTACCACAGTGTGCTCACATGGCTAGTACCACAGTGTAACCACATGGCTAGTACCACAGTGTGCTCACATGGCTAGTACCACAGTGTAACCACATGACTAGTACCACAGTGTGCTCACATGGCTAGTGCACAGTGTAACCACATGGCTAGTACCACAGTGTGCTCACATGGCTAGTACCACAGTGTAACCACATGGCTAGTACCACAGTGTAACCACATGGCTAGTACCACAGTGTGCCCACATGGCTAGTGCACAGTGTAACCACATGGCTAGTACCACAGTGTAACCACAGTGTGCTCACATGGCTAGTACCACAGTATAACCACATGACTAGTACCACAGTGTGACCACATGACTAGTACCACAGTGTAACCACATGATTGTAGTGGGTGCTGTAGTGGGTACTGTATTGGTGTATCGGGGCAGCGGGTACTGTGTCAGGGCAGCTGTTGCCCGTTTGTAACCTGGGATTTTCTGTCAGTGTGTCTGCAGGACAGCGTTCTGGCTTTTTGGAAACACGGACTGAAAGGAAAAAGTTTCCATTCAGACGAGGTGGGTTCGAGCAGCTACACACACACACACAAACACACACACACACCCACCAGGATCTGGGACCAGGTGAGTTAGAGCAGCTACACATACACACACACACACACACACACACACACACACACACACACACTAACACACGCACTCAAACACACTCACGCACACACACGCACACACACACACACCCACACACACACCCACACACACACACCAGGATCTGGCACCAGGTGAGTTAGAGCAGCTACACATACACACACACACACACACACACACACTCTAACACACACACTCAAACACACACACACACACACACACACACACACACTCTAACACACACACTCAAACACTCGCACACACAGACACACACGCACACACACGCACACACACCCACACACACCCCCACACACACACACACACCAGGATCTGGGACCAGGTGAGTTAGAGCAGCTACACATACACACACACACACACACACTCTAACACACACACTCAAACACACTCACACACACACACACACACACACCAGGATCTGGGACCAGGTGAGTTAGAGCAGCTACACATACACACACACAGACTCAAACACACACACATACAGACTCAGACACACAGTGTGTTTACCTGGCTGGAGCAGCCAATCACAGGCCTGTTTTCCTCTCCAGGTGACACAAGAAATCACTGATGAAACCCGAGTCTTTAAAGTTTTGGGAACCAGCAGGTAAGTGGACAGGAGATCTGGACCGGGTCTGAACCAGGTCTGGACCGGGTGTGAACCAGGTCTGGACCAGGTATGAACCAGGTCTGGACCGGTCCCGGTCTGACCGGGTTTTTTTTTAACAGGGACATCATCCTGCAGAGCACGCCGACCGCTGAGCCGTCTGCTCTGAGCAACCTCTACATCCTGACCGGGCACGAGAACAGCTACTGAACCAGGTTCTACTGGGCCGCCATGGCAACGCCCGCTCTGAACAGCCTTTACATCTTGACTGGATGTGAACCAGGTTCTGCCCGGTCGCCGTGGCAACGCCTGCTCTGAACAGCCTCTACATTCTGATTGGACATTAACCAGGTTCTGCCCGGTTGCCATGGCAATGTGCTGAGGATTTCAGACTGTATTAAAAACAGACCTGGTTTGAACCAAACTAACCAAAGACTTGCCCTCACTAACCCGGACCAACAGAAACTAACAGGAAAGGACCTGGTCCTAGTCACAATCCCGGACCCGGTCCCAGTGTTGGTCTCGGACCTGGTCCCGCTCCTGGTCGTGGTCCCAGACCAGATCTCGGTCCTGTTCCCGTTCCCGGTGTTGGTGCTTCTTTTAACTTTGTACTACTTTTAACTTTTTACTGTTGTTTTTTATCTGAAATAAACTTTATGAAGGTTCTTTAACCGAGTGTCGTCCTCTGGTGGAAGGAGCAAGAAGGGCGTGTGGGAGGGGGTGAACGCAGCACAAACACACACACACACACAGATAGAGACACACACACAATTTAGAATAAGAATCAGAATGACTTTATTGATCCCACACGTAGTAAATTTGTGCGTTACAGCAGCAAACAAGAAAAAAATAATAATAAAGAAATATTTTATATACAAGAAGGAAAATGAAAATTAATAAAATTGTAAAATTGAAGGATTAATGTGACTAAACATTAAAAACAATACGGACTGAATGTGAATAAGGAGGTTAAAAAAGTGACAAACAGTGATGAACCAGTTATCTATTAATCTGTGAGTTATTATAAAGGGTTATTGTGTTGGGAATAAAAGATTTCCAGTACCGGGTGGTTTTTGAGCGGAGCTGTCTGAGCCTCTTGGAGAAGGAGCTCCGCTGTTTGTCCAGAAGTGGGTAGAGAGGATGGTCAGGGTTATACATGATGGTAGAGAGGATGGTCAGGGTTATCCATGATGGTAGAGAGGATGGTCAGGGTTATACATGATGGTAGAGAGGATGGTCAGGGTTATCCATGATGGTAGAGAGGATGGTCAGGGTTATCCGTGATGGTAGAGAGGATGGTCAGGGTTATCCGTGATGGTAGAGAGGATGGGCAGGGTTATCTATGATGGTAGAGTTGATGGTCAGGGTTATCTATGATGGTAGAGAGGATGGTCAGGGTTATCCATGATGGTAGAGAGGATGGTCAGGGTTATCCATGATGGTAGAGAGGATGGTCAGGGTTATCCATGATGGTAGAGAGGATGGTCAGGGTTATCCATGATGGTAGAGAGGATGGTCAGGGTTATCCATGATGGTAGAGAGGATGGTCAGGGTTATCCATGATGGTAGAGAGGATGGTCAGGGTTATCCATGATGGTAGAGAGGATGGTCAGGGTTATCTATGATGGTAGAGAGGATGGTCAGGGTTATCCATGACGGTAGAGAGGATGGTCAGGGTTATACATGATGGTAGAGAGGATGGTCAGGGTTATCCATGATGGTAGAGAGGATGGTCAGGGTTATCCGTGATGGTAGAGAGGATGGTCAGGGTTATCCGTGATGGTAGAGAGGATGGGCAGGGTTATCTATGATGGTAGAGTTGATGGTCAGGGTTATCCATGATGGTAGAGAGGATGGTCAGGGTTATCTATGATGGTAGAGAGGATGGTCAGGGTTATCCATGACGGTAGAGAGGATGGTCAGGGTTATCCGTGACGGTAGAGGATGGTCAGGGTTATCCGTGACGGTAGAGAGGATGGTCAGGGTTATCCGTGATGGTAGAGAGGATGGTCAGGGTTATCCATGATGGTAGAGAGGATGGTCAGGGTTATCCATGATGGTAGAGAGGATGGTCAGGGTTATCCATGACGGTAGAGAGGATGGTCTGGGTTATCCATGATGGTAGAGAGGATGGTCAGGGTTATCCATGATGGTAGAGAGGATGGTCAGGGTTATCCAAGATGGTAGAGAGGATGGTCAGGGTTATCCATGATGGTAGAGAGGATGGTCAGGGTTATCCATGATGGTAGAGAGGATGGTCAGGGTTATCCATGATGGTAGAGAGGATGGTCAGGGTTATCCATGACGGTAGAGAGGATGGTCAGGGTTATCCATGATGGTAGAGAGGATGGTCAGGGTTATCCGTGACGGTAGAGAGGATGGTCAGGGTTATCCGTGACGGTAGAGAGGATGGTTAGGGTTATCCGTGACGGTAGAGGATGGTCAGGGATATCCATGATGGTAGAGAGGATGGTCAGGGTTATCCATGACGGTAGAGAGGATGGTCAGGGTTATCCATGATGGTAGAGAGGATGGTCAGGGTTATCCATGACGGTAGAGAGGATGGTCAGGGTTATCCGTGACGGTAGAGGATGGTCAGGGTTATCCGTGACGGTAGAGAGGATGGTCAGGGTTATCTGTGACGGTAGAGAGGATGGTCAGGGTTATCCATGACGGTAGAGAGGATGGTCAGGGTTATCCATGATGGTAGAGAGGATGGTCAGGGTTATCCATGACGGTAGAGAGGATGGTCAGGGTTATCCATGACGGTAGAGAGGATGGTCAGGGTTATCCATGACGGTAGAGAGGATGGTCAGGGTTATCCGTGACGGTAGAGAGGATGGTCAGGGTTATCCGTGACGGTAGAGAGGATGGTCAGGGTTATCCGTGACGGTAGAGAGGATGGTCAGGGTTATCCGTGACGGTAGAGAGGATGGTCAGGGTTATCCGTGACGGTAGAGAGGATGGTCAGGGTTATCCGTGATGGTAGAGAGGATGGTCAGGGTTATCCGTGATGGTAGAGAGGATGGTCAGGGTTATCCGTGATGGTAGAGAGGATGGTCAGGGTTATCCGTGATGGTAGAGAGGATGGTCAGGGTTATCCGTGATGGTAGAGAGGATGGTCAGGGTTATCCATGATGGTAGAGAGGATGGTCAGGGTTATCCATGATGGTAGAGAGGATGGTCAGGGTTATCCATGATGGTAGAGAGGATGGTCAGGGTTATCCATGATGGTAGAGAGGATGGTCAGGGTTATCCATGATGGTAGAGAGGATGGTCAGGGTTATCCATGATGGTAGAGAGGATGGTCAGGGTTATCCATACTGGTAGAGAGGATGGTCAGGGTTATCCATGATGGTAGAGAGGATGGTCAGGGTTATCCATGACGGTAGAGAGGATGGTCAGGGTTATCCGTGATGGTAGAGAGGATGGTCAGGGTTATCCATGATGGTAGAGAGGATGGTCAGGGTTATCCATGATGGTAGAGAGGATGGTCAGGGTTATCCATGATGGTAGAGAGGATGGTCAGGGTTATCCGTGACGGTAGAGAGGATGGTCAGGGTTATCCGTGATGGTAGAGAGGATGGTCAGGGTTATCTATGATGGTAGAGTTGATGGTCAGGGTTATCCATGACGGTAGAGAGGATGGTCTGGGTTATCCATGATGGTAGAGAGGATGGTCAGGGTTATCCGTGACGGTAGAGAGGATGGTCAGGGTTATCCATGATGGTAGAGAGGATGGTCAGGGTTATACATGATGGTAGAGAGGATGGTCAGGGTTATCCATGACGGTAGAGAGGATGGTCAGGGTTATCCGTGATGGTAGAGAGGATGGTCAGGGTTATCCGTGACGGTAGAGAGGATGGTCAGGGTTATCCATGACGGTAGAGAGGATGGTCAGGGTTATCCATGACGGTAGAGAGGATGGTCTGGGTTATCCATGATGGTAGAGAGGATGGTCAGGGTTATCCATGATGGTAGAGAGGATGGTCAGGGTTATCCATGATGGTAGAGAGGATGGTCAGGGTTATCCATGATGGTAGAGAGGATGGTCAGGGTTATACATGATGGTAGAGAGGATGGTCAGGCTTATCCGTGACGGTAGAGAGGATGGTCAGGGTTATCCGTGATGGTAGAGAGGATGGTCAGGGTTATCCGTGACGGTAGAGAGGATGGTCAGGGTTATCCGTGACGGTAGAGAGGATGGTTAGGGTTATCCGTGACGGTAGAGGATGGTCAGGGATATCCATGATGGTAGAGAGGATGGTCAGGGTTATCCATGATGGTAGAGAGGATGGTCAGGGTTATCCATGATGGTAGAGAGGATGGTCAGGGTTATCCATGATGGTAGAGAGGATGGTCAGGGTTATCCATGACGGTAGAGGATGGTCAGGGTTATCCGTGACGGTAGAGAGGATGGTCAGGGTTATCCATGACGGTAGAGAGGATGGTCAGGGTTATTCATGATGGTAGAGAGGATGGTCAGGGTTATCCATGATGGTAGAGAGGATGGTCAGGGTTATCCATGATGGTAGAGAGGATGGTCAGGGTTATCCATGACGGTAGAGAGGATGGTCAGGGTTATCCATGACGGTAGAGAGGATGGTCAGGGTTATCCATGACGGTAGAGAGGATGGTCAGGGTTATCCATGACGGTAGAGAGGATGGTCAGGGTTATCCATGACGGTAGAGAGGATGGTCAGGGTTATCCATGATGGTAAAGAGGATGGTCAGGGTTATCCTTGATGGTAGAGAGGATGGTCAGGGTTATCCATGACGGTAGAGAGGATGGTCAGGGTTATCCTTGATGGTAGAGAGGATGGTCAGGGTTATCCGTGATGGTAGAGAGGATGGTCAGGGTTATCCGTGATGGTAGAGAGGATGGTCAGGGTTATCCGTGATGGTAGAGAGGATGGTCAGGGTTATCCGTGATGGTAGAGAGGATGGTCAGGGTTATCCGTGATGGTAGAGAGGATGGTCAGGGTTATCCATGATGGTAGAGAGGATGGTCAGGGTTATCCATGATGGTAGAGAGGATGGTCAGGGTTATCCATGATGGTAGAGAGGATGGTCAGGGTTATCCATGATGGTAGAGAGGATGGTCAGGGTTATCCATGATGGTAGAGAGGATGGTCAGGGTTATCCATGATGGTAGAGTGGATGGTCAGGGTTATCCATGATGGTAGAGAGGATGGTCAGGGTTATCCATGACGGTAGAGAGGATGGTCAGGGTTATCCATGATGGTAGAGAGGATGGTCAGGGTTATCTATGATGGTAGAGTTGATGGTCAGGGTTATCCGTGATGGTAGAGAGGATGGTCAGGGTTATCCGTGACGGTAGAGAGGATGGTCAGGGTTATCCGTGACGGTAGAGAGGATGGTCAGGGTTATCCGTGACGGTAGAGAGGATGGTTAGGGTTATCCGTGACGGTAGAGGATGGTCAGGGTTATCCGTGACGGTAGAGAGGATGGTCAGGGTTATCCGTGACGGTAGAGGATGGTCAGGGTTATCCGTGACGGTAGAGAGGATGGTCAGGGTTATCCGTGACGGTAGAGGATGGTCAGGGTTATCCGTGACGGTAGAGAGGATGGTCAGGGTTATCCGTGACGGTAGAGGATGGTCAGGGTTATCCGTGACGGTAGAGAGGATGGTCAGGGTTATCCGTGACGGTAGAGAGGATGGTCTGGGTTATCCATGATGGTAGAGAGGATGGTCAGGGTTATCCATGATGGTAGAGAGGATGGTCAGGGTTATCCATGATGGTAGAGAGGATGGTCAGGGTTATCCATGATGGTAGATAGGATAGTCAGGGTTATCCATGATGGTAGAGAGGATGGTCAGTGTTATCCGTGACGGTAGAGAGGATGGTCAGGGTTATCCGTGATGGTAGAGAGGATGGTCAGGGTTATCCATGATGGTAGAGAGGATGGTCAGGGTTATCCATGATGGTAGAGAGGATGGTCAGGGTTATCCATGATGGTAGAGAGGATGGTCAGGGTTATCCGTGATGGTAGAGAGGATGGTCAGGGTTATCCATGACGGTAGAGTGGATGGTCAGGGTTATCCATGATGGTAGAGAGGATGGTCAGGGTTATCCATGATGGTAGAGAGGATGGTCAGGGTTATCCATGATGGTAGAGAGGATGGTCAGGGTTATCCGTGATGGTAGAGAGGATGGTCAGGGTTATCCGTGATGGTAGAGAGGATGGTCAGGGTTATCCGTGATGGTAGAGAGGATGGTCAGGGTTATCCGTGATGGTAGAGAGGATGGTCAGGGTTATCCGTGATGGTAGAGAGGATGGTCAGGGTTATCCGTGATGGTAGAGAGGATGGTCAGGGTTATCCGTGATGGTAGAGAGGATGGTCAGGGTTATCCATGATGGTAGAGAGGATGGTCAGGGTTATCCATGATGGTAGAGAGGATGGTCAGGGTTATCCATGATGGTAGAGAGGATGGTCAGGGTTATCCATGATGGTAGAGAGGATGGTCAGGGTTATCCATGATGGTAGAGAGGATGGTCAGGGTTGTCCATGACGGATAAAAGTTTATTCAGTGACCTTCTCTCCATCACTGCTTCGAGTGTGTCCTGTTTGCAGCCAATGATAGAGCCAGCCTTTCTTATCAGTTTATTAAGTCTGTTGGCGTCACTGGCTGCAATGCTGCTCCCCCAGCAGATGATGGAGAAGAACAAGGTGCTGGCCACCACAGACTGATAGAAGGTCTCCAGGATCTTGCTGCACACATTGAAGGACCTCAGCTTCCTTAGAAAGTAAAGTCGGCTGCAGGTCTTCTTGTACACAGCAGTACTGTTGCTCCTCCAGTTCAGTCTACTGTCGATTGTCACTCCGTGGTATTTCTACTCCTCCACCACCTCCACATCTCTTCCCAGAATGCAGAGGGGCCGCAAGGCAGTTCCCTTCTTTCAAAAGTCAATCACCATCTCCCTGGTCTTGTCTACATTGAGCAGTAGGTGATTCTCTCTCGCCCACTCCACAAATCCATCCACCACCCTCCTGTACTCCTCCTCCGGCCCACCACTTATACACCCTACAACTGCACCCTACAGGATTAGATAGAAGATACTGACTTGCTGTGGCGCCCCCTGAAGGGAGAAGCTGAAAGGAGAAGAAGAATAATTAAGTTTTAAAGGTGTTGTGATGTTTTTTAATTGTATTATCTTTTACATTTATTTATTGACGAAGTGACCATTTTTTAACCAAAAGAAAAGCTTTTTAAAAACCCATCTCCTTCCATCCATTGTTGTTTTTGGCAGCCATCTTTTTGTTTTATTCTTCGTCTTTGGACGAATATTAATTTAAGTTTTAGTCACGTTTTCGTCACAAAAACCCAAAAGAGTTTTTGTCTAGTTTTTGTGTTAGAAAAAAAAAAAACCAGTCGTGTCTTTTTTATTGAGAATGATGCAGGTTGTTTATTTAAAAAAGAACAAAACTCTGCCGAGCTTTAACTTGCGCAAAACAGCGAACATTGTAAAACAACGTAAATTAATATATTTTTTTCAGTGGGTGAGGAACGTTCTAACTTATGAATACTTAAAAATAACACCTCTTAAAAACCCTGTAAACAAAGTAAACATTGTACTGTGTCTTTAAATCAGTCGTTAGCGCAACCAAGCTAACAGGAAGTTAGCAGCACCTACAAGCTAGCATTAGCTTGAAGTTAGCATGCTGTTTAAAACTTTAAGTTTCTGACCACCAAGCTCCTTTGTTACTGTTTTCACCATGGTGTGTGACTTCCTCATGGCTGGAGGTGTGTTGTGTAGACGGTGTGAACGTGCAGCATTGTGGGGGGCGTGGCACCGTGAGAGACAGATGCAGCCGCTGTGTTTTTTCTTTTCTCAGACAGAAACTTGAAAGTTTGACGTTTATTTTGTTACGTTTTCGTCTCGTCAGCAGAAACTTGCAAACGTCTCGTCACGTTTTCGTCACCAAAAAGTCGCATTTATTTTGTTATCGTTACGTCATCGTCATAAAAAAACGCTTCGTCAATTAAATCTTTTCATCATCGTTGACGAAAACAACACTGCTTCCATCTCCTTCCGTCTCCTTCCATGTGTTTTTTTGTTTTTCGGGTGTACATAGTGTACACCGTGTGTGTGTGTACATAGTTTACACCATGTGAACCGTGCCGTTTGGTGTTGATGATATTGTGTATTTTGGGTTTTGTGTAAACGCAAATTCAAGTTATAGAATGTTTTTTTTTTTACAGGCAAATAAAGGTCTGTTAAAAATAAAAAAGTCTCCTTCCGTCTCCTTCCGTCTCCTTCCACCTCCTTCCGTCTCCTTCCGTCTCCTTCCACCTCCTTCCGTCTCCTTCCGTCTCCTTCCACCTCCTTCTGTCTCCTTCCGTCTCCTTCCGTCTCCTTCCACCTCCTTCCGTCTCCTTCCGTCTCTTTCCACCTCCTTCCGTCTCCTTCCGTCTCCTTCCACCTCCTTCCGTCTCCTTCCGTCTCTTTCCACCTCCTTCCGTCTCCTTCCACCTCCTTCCGTCTCCTTCCATCTCATTCCATTATCCTTTCACAATATAATTTGTTGAGTTGTGAAAACTTTATAAGAAGTGAAAATGCTTGGCTTACATAAAAAAGTCTCCATGGATTGGCCCCGCCCCTTTAAGTGAACATACAGAAACACAACATGAGGAACCACCAGAGCAGTAAGCAGAGGAGACTGTGAGGTTCCTGTTTGTGTTCAGTGGCTCCGTCTACCTCACATACAGTATGTCAATGTCAAGGCCCGAGGGCCAGATCCGGCCTGAGGGCCATCTGTGGCCCCCTGGATGACATATTAGAACCGGCCCGCAGTTCTAACGTTCTAACGCCCGTTGGTGTTTTGTGCTTAACCCACGAAGTCACTGCAGCGCAGCATACAGCTTCATTATTAATCAGCAGTAGGATCAGATTTAAAAAAAAAAAAAAATCCACACTAATAAAAACCAGAAAACAACTTTTATCTTTTCTGTTTATTGAATAAAGTAAAAGAAACAGTGTTTAGGTCTACGTTTAACAGCAGCGTGACGTCACAGCAGCATTCAGCACACGGGCAGAAGTACAACACATGGGCGGAGCTTCAGCACACAGGTGGAGGTACAGCAAACAGGTGGAGGTACAGCAAACAGGTGGAGGTACAGCAAACAGGTGGAGGTATAGCCCTCAGGTACAGCCTTCAAGTGGAGGTTAAGTAGGAGTGGGTGGGGCTTACATAATGGGCGGAGTGTATTTTCAAACAAAGTTTAATCAGAACAAGAAAACATGCTAATTTTCAAACAAACACGTTAATACATTCAGAGCGGTTAAGGACTGGTCGGGTTAAGGACTGGTCGGGTTAAGGTTTGGTCTAACTGGTCCTGGTCGGGATTTAGGAATGGTCTTAGGTCTGGTTAACAGGTCCATATCTTGTCTGCTACTGTTTTAGGAGATCTGGGTCGGGGTTTGGGAATGCTTTAGTTCTGGTCTCAGGTCTGCTGGTTAGAAGGGGAACGGTAGGTTTCTGGTTCAGATCTGGATGGGGTGTCCTTCCTGCTGCGGGGAAGCCTGAACCACCAGGGAGGGGGTGCAGCTTAGTGAGGATCGTCAGGAGCAGCGATCTTCTCCAGACTGGGTTCCATGCCCCAGATCTCCCGGGCGTACTGGGTGATGGTTCGGTCACTGGAGAATTTACCGCAGGCTGCGATGTTACGGATCACCATGCGGGTCCACTCTCTGGGGTTCTGAGGAAACAAAAACCCAGCGTTAGCTTCAAGCTCTTACTTAACAGCAGAGGTGTCAAAAGTACAAACATTTTCTACTCAAGTAGAAGTATAAATACCGAGTTAAAAAACTACTTTAGTAAAAGTAGAAGTATCAACTCAAGTTTTCTACTTAAGTAAAAGTAAAAAGTAACCTATTTTAAAACTACTTAGAGTACAAAAGTAAAACTGTTTCCATGACAGCAACGATTGTTGTGTTATGGATGCTGACAGCGGTTGTTGTTTATTTTGAAGAACAACGAACGCTAGCCGTTGCTAACTGTTAGCAGTTTAAAGTTTGTTAGTTTTTAAAATATTTAACTAGGATGAGTGTGTGTGGTATGATACCGAAGAAGAGCTGTCTTGGATTAAATTCATGTGGTCGAAACAGACCCTGCTGTTTGTTACCACTCGGCCACCGGTAACAAAAAGTCATTTTCAGAAAAAAAGGAATATTGTTAACAAAAGTGTATGAACATATTTTTTAACTATTATCACATGCTTTAAGGAGCAGAAAATATGATAATAAATCAAAGTGTTTTGGTGAAACTTTATGAATCAGAAACATTTATTTCTTAATAATCTTTATTGGAAATCGATTAATGAACACAATCAAACGTATTATCATAAGCAGGGCATTATGTAACGTCCCTTCAGCTACCAAGCTTCACTCTGCATCACCTAATTTAACCAACTTCAGCAGACACAAACACACTCAATGTAAAAAAAAACAAACAAAAAAACAAAACACAAACACACTCAATGTAAAAAAAAAATAACCAAAAGGCTTTTTTAAGGCAGGTAGTTTTCAAAGTTCTTTGAGGCAATAATGAATAGTCTTTAACAAGTCTCTAAGGTTGGGAATGCCACATAGGTGTCCCCAGGGGGGGGACCCCTACATGAGACATGTGACCCCAACAGGAGGTGCGGGGGTGCATGTGGTTGCATGCGCGCGTGCTGTGTGTCACGTGTTGAAGTGATGAAGCAAGTCGTATTGAGATTGCGTAAACTCGCCTGATCCAACCACATTCAAATCAAATGGCGCGATTGATCTGGATTGGTTTTTAATGACTTTTTTATTTATTTTTAACGGTGACAAAATGGCGAAAGTAGCGACTACTTTTTATAAAACTAACGAAGTAAAAGTACAGATAATTACATAAAAAAAGTAGTGAGTAAAAGTAAAAATTAGACAAAAAATATTTACCTCGTTAAAGTAAAGATAACGAGATTTTCTACTTGAGTAAAGTAACGAAGTCATTCTACTTCCCTACGTTACACCTCTCCTTAACGGTCTGCTCGTCCCGGGGGAGGGATCTGTCCTCCGTGTGGATCCACACACGTGTGTGTGTTACTGTGATAAACACATGTACATGAGGAACCTGATCACAGGTTTATAAACAATCCCCGCCCACACTTCACCCTTTAACGTTCTCATGGTGTTCTCTACTACGTCCTCCTTACACACACACGCACACACACACACACACACAAACACACACACACACACACACACACACACACAAACGCACGCACACACACACACACACACAAACACACACACACACACACACACACACAAACACACACACACAAACATACACACACACACACACACACAGACTCACAAACACACACACACAAACATACACACACACACACACACAGACACACAAACACACACACACACAAACACACACAGACGCGCACACACACACACACACACACAAACACACACACACAAACATACACACACACACACAGACACACAAACACACACACAAACACACACGCACACACACACACACACAAACACACACACACGCACACACACACACAAACACACACACACACGCACGCACACACACACACACACACACGCACACACACACACACACACAAACACACACACACACACAAACACACACACACACACACACAGGGCGCCCCGTACTTTTTATTGTGCACCTTTTTAGTCGTAAAAATACAGTTTATACATTTTTTTTCTTTTTTGTTTTTGTGCTTTTTTTTTAATCTGCAACGTGAGGCCCGTTGAGACGCTTGTTTTGAACAAGCCAGATGGGGGGGTTCGGGCACGTCCCACTGGGAGGAGACCAAGGGGCAGACCCCGGACCCGCTGGAGAGACTATGTCTCACAGCTGGCCGGGGAGCGACTCGGGATCCTTCAGGGTGAGCTGGAGGATGCAGCCGGGGTGAGAGAAGCCTGGGCTTCCTGTGTGAGGCTGTTGCCCCCGCGACCCGGACCCCGGATAAGCGAAAGACGACGGAACAAATAAAACAGACTTGAACATCGATGAAGAGCGAAGACGGTGCCGTTCCACTCACCATGTAGAGGGCGTTGACCTTATCCTGGCACCGGATGTAGTCCTCGTAGTCTGCGAACACCTTGAACCTGCAACGCAGCAAAACAAAGATGAAGCGTTTCCACGGTGATCTGCCAGCTGAGAGACGGTCTAACCTGTCGTGGTGCATCAGCAGGTTGATGAGATCTTGGAAAAGGTTCGGGTTGGAGGGACTGAAGTACCCTCCAGCGATCTGGTCGATGGCCTGTTTCAGCTCTGGGATGCGGTCGTAGTACGAGCGGGCGTCGTAGCTGAGGAACAGAATCAGAATGCTTTTATTGTCAGTGAAAAATATCAGAGACTAGGAACTTGTTGTGATACAGGTGTGAAAAAATATAAAATAAAAATAATAAAATAAATAAAAATAATTTTAACAAAACTAAGAAAAAGAAAAGAAGTGCAATGTCATAGAAAATAATAGAAAATAATAAAGATAGTAAAGTGACAAGAGGGAAGTAACTAAGAGATGTGGGGATCCAGGTTATAAAGTGACTAAGAGATGTGGGGATCCAGGTTATAAAGTGACCAAGAGATGTGGGGATCCAGGTTATAAAGTGACTAAGAGATGTGGGGATCCAGGTTATAAAGTGATTAAGAGATGTGGGGATCCAGGTTATAAAGTGATTAAGAGATGTGGGGATCCAGGTTATAAAGTGATTAAGAGATGTGGGGATCCAGGTTATAAAGTGACTAAGAGATGTGGGGATCCAGGTTATAAAGTGATTAAGAGATGTGGGGATCCAGGTTATAAAGTGACTAAGAGATGTGGGGATCCAGGTTATAAAGTGACTAAGAGATGTGGGGATCCAGGTTATAAAGTGACTAAGAGATGTGGGGATCCAGGTTATAAAGTGTCTAAGAGATGTGGGGATCCAGGTTATAAAGTGATTAAGAGATGTGGGGATCCAGGTTATAAAGTGACTAAGAGATGTGGGGATCCAGGTTATAAAGTGACTAAGAGATGTGGGGATCCAGGTTATAAAGTGATTAAGAGATGTGGGGATCCAGGTTATAAAGTGACTAAGAGATGTGGGGATCCAGGTTATAAAGTGACCAAGAGATGTGGGGATCCAGGTTATAAAGTGACTAAGAGATGTGGGGATCCAGGTTATAAAGTGACTAAGAGATGTGGGGATCCAGGTTATAAAGTTATTAAGAGATGTGGGGATCCAGGTTTTAAAGTGACTAAGAGATGTGGGGATCCAGGTTATAAAGTGACTAAGAGATGTGGGGATCCAGGTTATAAAGTGATTAAGAGATGTGGGGATCCAGGTTATAAAGTGACTAAGAGATGTGGGGATCCAGGTTATAAAGTGACTAAGAGATGTGGGGATCCAGGTTATAAAGTGATTAAGAGATGTGGGGATCCAGGTTATAAAGTGATTAAGAGATGTGGGGATCCAGGTTATAAATAATTCATTAGTCCAATGGCAGAAGGGAAGAAGCTGTTTTTGTGATGGAGGAGGTGAGGATGGACTTGATGATGGCTGTGTAAAACTGCACCAACATCTGGGCGGGCAGCTTGGCTTTCTTCATCCTCTGCTGGGCCTTTTTGATCAGGGAGCTGAAGGATGGCTCCCACTTTAGGTTCTGTGTGATGGTAGTGCAGAGGAAGCGGAAAGTGTCTACAGTGGTGATGGGGGAGTCTGTCAGTGCAAGGGGGGTAATGGGAGCTGTGACTTTCCTAAAGTCCACGATCATCTCCACTGTCTTCTGAGCGTTGAGCTCCAGGCTGTTGTTGCTGCACCAGGACACCAGCCGGTCTACCTCCATCCTGTAGGCCGACTCATCACCATCAGAGATGAGCCCAATGAGGGTGGTGTCATCTGCAAACTTGATCAGTTTGACAGAGTCATGGCTGGAAGTGCAGGAGTTGGTGTACAGGGAGAAGAGCAGGGGAGAGAGGACACAGCCCTGTGGAGATCCTGTGCTAATAGTCCGAGAGGTGGAGACATTCTTCCCCAGCCGCACGCACTGCCTCCGGTCTGTTAGGAAGTCAGTAATCCACCTGCAAGTGGAGTCAGGCCCGTTGAGCTGAGAGAGCTTGTCCTAAAGCAGAGTAGGGAGGATGGTGTTGAATGCAGAGCTGAAGTCCACAAACAGGATCCTAGCATAGGTTCCCGGGGAGTCCAGGTGCTGCAGGGTGAAGTGGAGGGCCAGGTTGATAGCGTCGTCTACAGACCTGTTGGCTCTGTAGGCAAACTGCAGAGGGTCCAGAGAGGGAGAGGTGAAGTGCTTGAGATGAGGGAGGACCAGGCGTTCGAATGACTTCATGACTACAGACGTAAGCGCCACAGGCCTGTAGTCATTAAGTCCAGTGATACGGGGCTTCTTGGGGACAGGAACGATGGTAGACAGCTTGAAGCAGGCTGGAACGTGGCATGTCTTCAGCAAGGTGTTGAAAATGTCTGTGAAAACTGGAGACAGTTCCTCAGCACAGTGTTTCAGGGTGGCGGGGGAGATACCATCTGGGCCCGAAGCTTTCCGAGGGTTTTGCTTGCGGAAGAGCTTGAGCACATCCTGTTTTGTCACCAAGAAAGCAGTGGAGGGGGAGGGCTGGTCAGCTGGAGTGACCTCTGTTGTTAATTGGGTGGGGGATGGGAGTGGCTTCAAAGTGACTGAAGATTCTTGATCAGTGAGGGGGGAGGAGAGTGAGACATCAAACCTGGCATAGAAGGTGTTGAGTTTCTCTGCCAGTTGTAAGTCATCAGCAGCATGTGGGGCTTTCGGCTTATAATTGGTAATTTGCCGAAGTGATCTCCAGACAGAGGCGGTGTCACTGACAGAGAATTGGTCCATCAGGCGTTTATTATACCTGGATCTCGCCTGCTGTACCTCTCTCGAGAACCGGTACTTAGCGCCTTTGTAGCTCTCTCTGTCATTGGCTCTGTGAGCTGCTTCCTTTTCCCTCCTGATCTGTCTTAGTCTGGGTGTGAACCAGGGTTTGTCGTTGTTGTAGATCACTCTGGTTTTTGATGGAATGATGCTGTCCTCACAGAAACGTATGTATGACGTCACTGTGTCTGTGTAGTCATCCAGACTATCTGTGGCAGCTCTAAACACACCCCAGTCTGTTGTGTCCAGACACATACGAAGCTCGTCCACAGCTTCGCTGGTCCACTTCTTGGAAGTCCTCACTGCAGGTTTAGAAAGCTTCAACTTCTGTCTGTATGCCGGGATGAGGTGAACCATGTCATGATCAGAGAAGCCCAGAGCAGCTCGAGAAACAGCCTTGTAGGCTTTACTGGCTGTAGTGTAGCAGTGATCCAATGTGTTCTTTTCCCTGGTTGGGCAGTTTACAAACTGTCTGTACTTTGGGAGTTCCTGGCTCAGATTTCCCTTGTTAAAACCTCGGAGGATAATAACTAGAGAGTCCGGGAAGTTTTGCTCCACACACAGAATTTGGTCCGCGAGCGCGCGTTGGGCCTCGTGCACGTTTGCGCATGGCGGAATGAAACAGCAGCCAGAATGAATGAAGCAAACTCCCGTGGAGAATAAAATGGTCTACAGTTTAAAAAGAAGTATTCCAGAACCGGAGAGCAAAGCTGGGAGATCACAGACACATCCGAACACCAGGAGTGGTTGATGTAGAAACAGAGCCCTCCACCTTTTGTTTTTCCACCGGAGAAATCCCTCTGTCTGTCAGCGCGGAAGAGCTGAAATCCCTCCAGCTGAAGCGCGCAGTCCGGGATCTGCTCGTTGAGCCATGTCTCCATGAAGCATAGGACACAAGAGGAAGAGAAGTCCCTGTTTCGTCGCATTAGCAGCGCTAGCTCGTCCATCTTGTTGCTAAGTGAGCGGACATTAGAGAGAAAAAGGCTCGGTAAAGGAGTACGCGAGCCACGTCTGCGGAGACGAACGAGGACTCCCGCACGCTTTCCTCTCTTTCGGCCTTTCACTTTTTTAGCCAATATTTGGACTAAATCTGCCGCAACCGCTAAAAAAACTGGTAGTAGGTCCGTAGGGGTCACAGTCCTGAGGTTTAAGAGCTCTTCACGAGTGTAAGAGCACGCTGATACACCATTTACCAACAAAAACAGAGAAAAAAGGTTGCACAGAAGTACCGAGGCAGCCATGTTGGACGGCGCCATCTTGGAAAGCCAGAGTGGCAGCATAAAGAAGCTTCTGGTTATCGGAGTAAAAACTCACCCCTTCTTGTCCATTTCCTCCACATCGTTGACTCTCATGCCAAAGATGAAAAGGTTTTCCTCCCCGGCCTCCTCGGCCATCTCTACGTTTGCCCCATCCATGGTGCCGATGGTCAGGGCGCCGTTCAGCATGAACTTCATGTTTCCCGTACCGGAGGCTTCGGTGCCAGCGGTGGAGATCTGCTCGGACAGGTCCGACGCCGGGATGACTGCACAGAGACCGAACGTTGGTCTGACGGGCGACTCGTCAGCAGGAAACGGCGTTCTTACCTTTCTCTGCCAGAGTCACTCTGTAGTTCTCCAAGAAGATGACCTTCAGGCGGTCTCCGACCACAGGGTCGGTATTGATGACATCACCGATAGATGTGATCAGTTTAATGATCATCTTAGCCGTGTGGTAACCGGGAGCTGCCTGGAAACAGAGAGAGCCCGGATGGGTACGTTAGGACACGCAGCCCTGGTTTAACCAATCAGGAACCTGTGTGGAGACGTGGACACACACGCACGGTGCATACACACACACACACACACACACACACGGTACACACCATCCACACAGACATGGTGCACACCATCCACACACACACGGTGCACACCATCCACACACACACGGTGCACACCATCCACACACACGGTGCACACCATCCACACACACACGGTGCACACCATCCACACACACACACGGTGCACACCATCCACACACACACGGTAGACCTGAGGTCTACTCAGTCCTCAATGAGGCCTGCCCCCCAGGGTACTCGTACCTGGCTAAGGCCCGCACAACTGGCCGCGGAGGGGGTCTAGCAGTCTTCCATAACAATAACGTGGAAATACTTCAACTTCCTATGCCAAACATCAACTCATTCGAAAGTCTGGTTTTTAAATGCAATCGTCCATTTTCCTCAACAATAGCCCTCATTTACAGACCACCTAAACCTCAAGCAACATTCATTTCTGACATACACAATTTTCTCATCTCACTCTGTACTACATATTCAAACATACTGGTTATAGGGGACTTCAACATTCACATGGACTCAAATACATGTCAACTGACCTCAGAATTCAAACAGGTACTGGACTGCCTTAATCTACAACAGCTTGTTTATACTCCCACACATAACAAAGGACACATACTGGACTTAGTAATAACAGATACCCTCACACTCACAGACCTCAATATATATGACATTGGAGTTTCTGACCACCAGGCAATAAACATCAAGGTTCCACTTTCAAACACCATAAAAAAACAAAACGACAGATAACTTTCCGGAACATCAAGAACATTGACTCTAATTCATTTTCCCAGCATCTTCAGCTCCTCAAAATCCCTCCAACTACATCAGTCAGCAATCTCATGGACTACTACAACTCCAGTCTCACCTCCATCCTGGATCTCCATGCCCCTCTTAAAACCCGGACTGTCACATTCACCCGATCAGCTCCCTGGTTCACAGACAGGCTCAGAGCCATGAAAAGATCTGGCCGTGTCCTGGAGCATGCGTACCAAACATCCGGCCTGACGGTGCATAAGTTGGCCTACCGGGAACACCAACGCTCTTACGCTAAAGCTCTCACATCGGCCAGGTCAGAACACTACTCCTCAATCATCAATAACAATTCAGGAAACTCAAAAAAACTATTCTCAACCATCAATCATCTTCTCAGACCACAGATTTCCACACATCAAACTCCCACAGTAACAAACTGCAACCGGTTCCTTGATTATTTCACCTCCAAAATCGATACTATTCGTTCTACCCTGACACACAGTTTCACAAATGAAACTCCATCCCCGTCTTTCCTAAAGCCTTTTTCTCACTTTTCCCCCACAGCGCAGCAGGAGGTCGAGAAAACTATCCGTAACTCTAAATCATCCACATCATCTTTGGACCCCCTCCCGTCCCCTCTGCTTAAAAACCATAACAAACTGATCACTCCCCTCATAACCAAAATCATCAATCTCTCTCTTGAGACCGGCATCATCCCGCCATCCCTCAAAACAGCTTTTGTCAAACCATTTCTCAAAAAACACACCCTCGACCCTGAAGTCTTATCAAATTACCGCCCAATCTCAAATCTTCCTTTCATATCCAAAATTCTTGAAAAAATTGTCACCTCTCAGCTTCATAATCATCTAAATTCAAATAACCTCTATGAGAAATTTCAATCTGGTTTTCGCCCATTCCACAGCACAGAGACAGCTTTGATCAGAGTCACCAGTGACCTGCTGATGGTCTCTGATTCCGGTTCCACATCCCTCCTTATTCTCCTCGACCTCTCTGCTGCATTTGACACCATTGATCACATCATCCTTCTCCACCGTCTTCAGCACCACATTGGACTCTCAGGCACTGTCCTTCAATGGTTTCAATCCTACCTCACTGATCGGACCGAGTGCGTGGTCCTGGGGGAAGCTAAATCCAGAACCCACACAGTCACCTGTGGGGTTCCCCAGGGCTCTGTGCTCGGTCCTACCCTCTTCACAATTTACATGCTCCCCCTTGGTAGTGTCATCAGCACACATGGCATTAATTTCCAATGCTATGCGGACGACACACAGCTCTACCTCAAAGTCACTCCCTCTGGGTCTCCCTCTGCCACTCTCAAACACCTCAGCTCCTGCCTGGAGGACATAAAGGCATGGATGAGCCAAAATTTTCTTCAGTTGAACGGCTCTAAAACCGAAGCCATTCAAATTGGTACCCCTCAACAACTTCGCTCCTCCCCCATAAACTCAATTTCCCTCTTTGGCCACAACATTCCCCTCTCTCCCTCTGTTACCAACCTAGGGGTTAAGTTCGACCCCCACCTCACCTTTGACAATCATGTCACCCACATTTGCAAAACTTCCTTCTTTCACCTCCGTAACATCTCAAAACTTCGTCCATCTCTCTCCCTCCCGGCTGCTGAGAAGCTCGTCCATGCCTTTGTCTCCTCCAGGCTGGATTACTGTAATGCGCTTCTCATCGGGATCCCTGGCAGGAGCACTCAAAAGCTCCAGTATGTTCAGAACAGCGCTGCCAGGGTCCTGATGAGGGTGCACCCCCATCCTTCACAGCCTTCACTGGCTTCCCGTTCACCTCCGTAGTGAATATAAGGTCCACCTTCACACCCATCACTGTCTGCACGGTGAGGCCCCCACTTACCTCTCAGAACTACTCACACTCAATACCTCAACCAGGACCCGGTCAGGCCAACAGCATCGTCTGAACCCACCCAGGACACGGCTAAAAACAATGGGGAACAGGGCCCCGCCTGTGGAATGCCCTCCCAGACTACCTCAGGGCCCCACAGACGGAGGATGCCTTTAAAAAAGGACTAAAAACCCACCTTTTTAAAAAAGCTTATTATTTTTAAATTTTGTTTACATTGTATGTTTGTTTTTATTGTACTGTACTGTTTTAATTGTTTTAAGTTTTAATGTTTTAATCCATGTAGCACTCTGAGGCTTGATTTCAAGTATAGAGTGCATTATAAATAAAATACATTATTATTATTATTATTATTACACGGTGCGCACCATCCACACACACACGGTGCACACCATCCACACACACACACACACACACGGTGCACACCATCCACACACACACACACGGTGCACACCATCCACACACACACACACACACACGGTGCACACCATCCACACACACACGGTGCGCACCATCCACACACACACGGTGCACACCATCCACACACACACGGTGCACACCATCCACACACACACACACGGTGCACACCATCCACACACACACACACGGTGCACACCATCCACACACACACACACACACACGGTGCACACCATCCACACACACACGGTGCACACCATCCACACACACACGGTGCACACCATCCACACACACACACATGGTGCACACCATCCACACACACACGGTGCGCACCATCCACACACACACGGTGCACACCATCCACACACACACACACGGTGCACACCATCCACACACACACGGTGCGCACCATCCACACACACACGGTGCGCACCATCCACACACACACGGTGCACACCATCCACACACACACGGTGCACACCATCCACACACACACACACGGTGCACACCATCCACACACACACACACGGTGCACACCATCCACACACACACACACACACACAGTGCGCACCATCCACACACACACGGTGCACACCGTACACACACACACGGTGCACACCATCCACACACACACGGTGCACACCATCCACACACACACACACGGTGCACACCATCCACACACACACGGTGCACACCATCCACACACACACACACACACGGTGCGCACCATCCACACACACACGGTGCACACCATCCACACACACACACACACACGGTGCGCACCATCCACACACACACGGTGCACACCATCCACACACACACACACGGTGCACACCATCCACACACACACGGTGCACACCATCCACACACACACGGTGCACACCATCCACACACACACACACACACACACACACACACGGTGCACACCATCCACACACACACACACACACACACGGTGCGCACCATCCACACACACACGGTGCACACCATCCACACACACACGGTGCACACCATCCACACACACACACACACACGGTGCACACCATCCACACACACACACACACAGTGCGCACCATCCACACACACACGGTGCACACCATCCACACACACACGGTGCACACCATCCACACACACACGGTGCACACCATCCACACACACACGGTGCACACCATCCACACACACACACACACACACACGGTGCACACCATCCACACACACACGGTGCACACCATCCACACACACACGGTGCACACCATCCACACACACACGGTGCACACCATCCACACACACGCGGTGCACACCATCCACACACACGCGGTGCACACCATCCACACACACGCGGTGCGCACCATCCACACACACACGGTGCACACCATCCACACACACACGGTGCGCACCATCCACACACACACGGTGCGCACCATCCACACACACACGGTGCGCACCATCCACACACACACGGTGCGCACCATCCACACACACACGGTGCGCACCATCCACACACACACGGTGCGCACCATCCACACACACACACACACAGTGCGCACCATCCACACACACACGGTGCGCACCATCCACACACACACGGTGCGCACCATCCACACACACACGGTGCGCACCATCCACACACACACGGTGCGCACCATCCACACACACGCGGTGCACACCATCCACACACACACACACACGGTGCGCACCATCCACACACACACGGTGCGCACCATCCACACACACACGGTGCACACCATCCACACACACACGGTGCGCACCATCCACACACACACGGTGCGCACCATCCACACACACACGGTGCGCACCATCCACACACACACGGTGCGCACCAGCCACACACACACACACGGTGCACACCATCCACACACACACGGTGCACACCATCCACACACACACACACACAGTGCGCACCATCCACACACACACGGTGCACACCATCCACACACACACACACACACGGTGCACACCATCCACACACACACGGTGCACACCATCCACACACACACACACACACACAGTGCGCACCATCCACACACACACGGTGCACACCGTACACACACACACGGTGCACACCGTACACACACACACGGTGCACACCATCCACACACACACGGTGCGCACCATCCACACACACACGGTGCACACCATCCACACACACACGGTGCACACCATCCACACACACACGGTGCACACCATCCACACACACACACACACACACACACACACACGGTGCGCACCATCCACACACACACGGTGCACACCATCCACACACACACACACACACACACACACAGTGCGCACCATCCACACACACACGGTGCACACCATCCACACACACACGGTGCACACCATCCACACACACACACACACAGTGCGCACCATCCACACACACACGGTGCACACCATCCACACACACACGGTGCACACCATCCACACACACACGGTGCACACCATCCACACACACACGGTACACACCATCCACACACACACGGTGCGCACCATCCACACACACACGGTGCACACCATCCACACACACACGGTGCACACCATCCACACACACACGGTGCACACCATCCACACACACACGGTGCACACCATCCACACACACACGGTGCACACCATCCACACACACGCGGTGCACACCATCCACACACACGCGGTGCACACCATCCACACACACACGGTGCGCACCATCCACACACACACGGTGCGCACCATCCACACACACACGGTGCACACCATCCACACACACACGGTGCACACCATCCACACACACGCGGTGCACACCATCCACACACACGCGGTGCACACCATCCACACACACACACACACAGTGCGCACCATCCACACACACACGGTGCGCACCATCCACACACACACGGTGCGCACCATCCACACACACACGGTGCACACCATCCACACACACACGGTGCGCACCATCCACACACACACGGTGCACACCATCCACACACACACGGTGCACACCATCCACACACACACGGTGCGCACCATCCACACACACACGGTGCACACCATCCACACACACACGGTGCACACCATCCACACACACACGGTGCACACCATCCACACACACACGGTGCACACCATCCACACACACACGGTGCACACCATCCACACACACACGGTGCACACCGTACACACACACACACACACGATGCGCACCATCCACACACACACGGTGCACACCATCTACACACACACACTCATTCCTAGGGGTAGTTTCACGGCAGCCAGTCAAACTAACTTCCTGAGAAAACACACACACACACAGGGAGAACATGCAAACTATACACAGAAAGACCAGTGATTCAAGCTTCGCCCCCACACTGGGACTCGAGCCTCCCACCCTATAGATGTGAGGTGACCGTGCCACCCGCTGCCAGCCCTGTGTGTATGTGTGTGTGAATGTGTATGTGTGAGTGTGTGTGTATATGTGTGTATGAGTGTGTGTGTGAGTGTGTGTGTTAGAGTGTATGTGTGTGTGTCTGTATGCGTGTGTGTGAGTGTGTATGTGTGTGAGTGTGTATGTGTGTGAGTGTGTATGTGTGTGAGTGTGTATGTGTGTGTATGTGTGTGTATGAGTGTTTGTGTGAGTGTGTGTGTTAGAGTGTATGTGTGTGTCTGTATGCGTGTGTGTGAGTGTGTATGTGTGTGAGTGTGTATGTGTGTGAGTGTGTATGTGTGTGAGTGTGTATGTGTGTGTATGTGTCTGTATGCGTGTGTGTGAGTGTGTATGTGTGTGAGTGTGTATGTGTGTGTGAATGTGTGAGTGTGTATGTGTGAGTGTGTGTGTGTGAGTGTGTGTGTATATGTGTGTATGAGTGTGTGTGTGAGTGTGTGTGTTAGAGTGTATGTGTGTGTGTCTGTATGCGTGTGTGTGAGTGTGTATGTGTGTGAGTGTGTATGTGTGTGAGTGTGTATGTGTGCGAGTGTGTATGTGTGTGTATGTGTGTGTATGAGTGTTTGTGTGAGTGTGTGTGTTAGAGTGTATGTGTGTGTCTGTATGCGTGTGTGTGAGTGTGTATGTGTGCGAGTGTGTATGTGTGTGTATGTGTGTATAAGTGTGTGTGTGTTTTACTCACCTTTCCTCCGATCATGATGGTTCTGGGGGTCCAGGTCTTGTTGGGGTCGCGCTTTATGCCTAAAAAAGAGAACGACGTGAGGCGGGGTGGAGTGTACCTCACACACACACACACACACACACACACACACACTTCGTACGGTCGTACAGACGGGATAAGTACGGTCGTACAGGCGGGGTACGGGTCGTGGAGGCGGGGGTACGGGTCGTAGAGGCGGGGTACGGGTCGTGGAGGCGGGGTACGGGTCGTAGAGGCGGGGTACGGGTCGTGGAGGCGGGGGTACGGGTCGTAGAGGCGGGGTACGGGTCGTGGAGGCGGGGTACGGGTCGTAGAGGCGGGGTACGGGTCGTAGAGGCGGGGTACGGGTCGTGGAGGCGGGGGTACGGGTCGTAGAGGCGGGGTACGGGTCGTGGAGGCGGGGTACGGGTCGTAGAGGCGGGGTACGGGTCGTAGAGGCGGGGTACGGGTCGTGGAGGCGGGGTACGGGTCGTGGAGGCGGGGTACGGGTCGTGGAGGCGGGGTACGGGTCGTAGAGGCGGGGTACGGGTCGTAGAGGCGGGGTACGGGTCGTAGAGGCGGGGTACGGGTCGTGGAGGCAGGGTACGGGTCGTGGAGGCGGGGTACGGGTCGTAGAGGCGGGGTACGGGTCGTGGAGGCGGGGTACGGGTCGTAGAGGCGGGGTACGGGTCGTAGAGGCGGGGTACGGGTCGTAGAGGCGGGGTACGGGTCGTGGAGGCGGGGTACGGGTCGTAGAGGCGGGGTACGGGTCGTGGAGGCGGGGTACGGGTCGTAGAGGCGGGGTACGGGTCGTAGAGGCGGGGTACGGGTCGTGGAGGCGGGTTACGGGTCGTAGAGGCGGGGTACGGGTCGTAGAGGCGGGGTACGGGTCGTGGAGGCGGGTTACGGGTCGTAGAGGCGGGGTACGGGTCGTGGAGGCGGGGTACGGGTCGTAGAGGCGGGGTACGGGTCGTGGAGGCGGGGTACGGGTCGTGGAGGCGGGGTACGGGTCGTGGAGGCGGGGTACGGGTCGTAGAGGCGGGGTACGGGTCGTGGAGGCGGGGTACGGGTCGTAGAGGCGGGGTACGGGTCGTAGAGGCGGGGTACGGGTCGTAGAGGCGGGGTACGGGTCGTAGAGGCGGGGTACGGGTCGTGGAGGCGGGGTACGGGTCGTAGAGGCGGGGTACGGGTCGTGGAGGCGGGGTACGGGTCGTAGAGGCGGGGTACGGGTCGTGGAGGCGGGGTACGGGTCGTGGAGGCGGGGTACGGGTCGTAGAGGCGGGGTACGGTCGTAAAGGAGGAGTACATACGGTTGTAGAGCGTGATGATGTGCAGGCAGTTCAGCAGCTGTCGTTTGTACTCGTGGATTCGTTTCACTTGGACGTCGAACATGGAGGCGGGGTTTATCTTCACCGAGTATTTTTCTTCCAAATAAATCGAAAACTTCAGCTTGTTCTCCTTCAAAATAAAAGAAACGACCAATCAGAGACATCTTCACACACTCTCCTCCAATCAGAGACATCTTCACACACTCTCCTCCAATCAGAGACATCTTCACACACTCTCCTCCAATCAGACACACCTTCACACACTCTCCTCCAATCAGAGACATCTTCACACACTCTCCTCCAATCAGAGACATCTTCACACACTCTCCTCCAATCAGAGACATCTTCACACACTGTCCTCCAATCAGAGACATCTTCACACACTCTCCTCCAATCAGAGACATCTTCACACACTCTCCTCCAATCAGAGACATCTTCACACACTGTCCTCCAATCAGAGACATCTTCACACACTCTCCTCCAATCAGAGACACCTTCACACACTCTCCTCCAATCAGAGACATCTTCACACACTCTCCTCCAATCAGAGACATCTTCACACACTCTCCTCCAATCAGAGACATCTTCACACACTCTCCTCCAATCAGAGATATCTTCACACACTGTCCTACAATCAGAGACATCTTCACACACTGTCCTCCAATCAGAGACACCTTCACACACTCTCCTCCAATCAGAGACACCTTCACACACTCTCCTCCAATCAGACACACCTTCACACACTCTCCTCCAATCAGAGACACCTTCACACACTCTCCTCCAATCAGAGACACCTTCACACACTCTCCTCCAATCAGAGACATCTTCACACACTCTCCTCCAATCAGAGACACCTTCACACACTCTCCTCCAATCAGAGACACCTTCACACACTCTCCTCCAATCAGACACACCTTCACACACTCTCCTCCAATCAGAGACACCTTCACACACTCTCCTCCAATCAGACACGACGTCACACACTCTCCTCCAATCAGAGACATCTTCACACACTCTCCTCACCTGCTTGATTTTTGAAACGTCTCTGATGAACGAATCATCGTCCACGAAGTTCAGCAGCTTCTTCAGCTGGTCCAGGTCTCGGATGTAATCCTCTCCGATCCTCTGCAAGTCAAACCGCCATCAGAGTCCCGCCCGCTCCACCCGACACGCCCGGACTGAGAACACCCACCTGAGCGATGATGTCGGCCAGCCCCGGGTTGGACATGACCAGCCAGCGCCGTGGCGTAATGCCGTTGGTCTTGTTTTGGAACTTGTGAGGGTCCACCTGGTGGAAGTCCTTGAAGCTGCAGGAGAGAAAACATCTGGGTGATGAAAACATCTGTCTGACGCTCAGACCCACGAGGCGTCCTTACACGGTGTTCTTGATGATGTCCGAGTGGATCCGAGCCACGCCGTTCACCGCATGAGAGCCCACGATGCACAGGTGGGCCATGTTGATCTTCTTGACGTCGCCCTCCTCGATCAGAGACATCCTGCGCAGGCGGTCGTAGTCACCCGGAAACAGCTGGCTGATGCGCTGAGCGGACAAACAGCAGCGTTTAAAACCCTGCGTCCTGCTGGTTACCGTGGTGACCGTACCTCCAGGTGCCTCCGGTTGATCTCGTAGATGATCTGCAGGTGCCGCGGCAGCAGGTTCTGGAAGAGGTCGACGGGCCAGCGCTCCAGCGCCTCGGGCAGGACCGTGTGGTTGGTGTAAGCGCAGGTACGGACCACGATGTCCCAGGACTGGACGGAGAGAGACAGAGCAGGTTCTAAAGCATCCCTCCCTCATCCAGGAGGCATCCTGGAGGCATCCTGGATGAGGGAGGGATTGTTTTTGGCAGCCATCTAAGTTTTCGTTTTAATCTTCGTCTTTGGACGAATTTTAATTTAAGTTTTAGTCACGTTTTAGTCACAAAAACCCAAAAGAGTTTTTGTCTAGTTTTAGTGTAAAAAAAAAAAAAAAAACTTTAACTTGAAAAACAACGTAAAATAAATATAATTTTTTTCAGTGAGTGAGGAACGTTGTAACTTATTCATACTTAAAAATGACACCTCTTAATAACCCTGTAAACAAAGTAAACATTGTACTGTGTCTTTAAATCAGTCGTTAGCAACCAAGCTAACAGGAAGTTAGCAGCGCCGACAAGCTAGCATTAGCTTGAAGTTAGCATGCTGTTTGTGACCACCAAGCTCCTTTGTTACTGTTTTCACCATGGTGTGTGACTTCCTCATGGCTGCAGGTGTGTTGTGTAGACGGTGTGAACGTGCAGCATTGTGGGGGACGTGTGTGTGTGTGTGTGGGGGGGGGCTGGGGGGGGGGGGGGGGGGATGTCCCCGTGAGAGACAGATGCAGACGCTGTGTTTTTTTTTTTTTCACAGACAGAAATGTTAAAGTCTGACGTTTATTTCGTCACGTTTTTGTCTCGTCAGCAGAAACTTGCAAACGTCTCGTCACATTTTGGTCACAAAAAGTTCGCATTTATTTCGTTATCGTTACGTCATCGTCATGAAAAAAATGCTTCGTCAACAAAATCATTTAGTTTTCGTCATCGTTGACGAAAACAACACTGGCTTCAACGTGTCTAGAACGTCCTACCTTCTCCCAGCTGAGTTTCTCCAGGTCCATCAGGATCCTCATCAGCTCCGGGATGGCCATGGCGGGGTGAGTGTCGTTCAGCTGGACGGCCACCTGCAGGAAAGCCGGACCCTCTAAGGACATGATTCTAGACCTGCAGGTCCACTAGCAGCAGGCCCTCCTCATGGGGTTCCTACCTTATCCGGCAACTCAGCGAGATCCAAACGGACGTACTCCTTGCAGCCGAACTTGGAGGCCTTGAACCTGCGGATGATGTCCTGAAGCGTCGCTGCGACGACAAAGTACTCCTGTTTGAGTCGCAGCTCCTTCCCTTCGAAGAACTGCAGAAAAAAAAAGAGATGAGATTCTGGAGAGGACCAGACCGGATCGGACCGAATCAGACCGGACCGGATCGGACCAGCGGGCCGCTCCTCTGACTCACGTTATCGTTGGGGTACAGAACCCTGGAGATGTTCTCAGCAAGGTTCCGGTCCAGCACCGCCTCGATGTAGCCTCCCACGTTAACTGTGGACGATTCAGATCTTCAGATGTGTGTGTGTGTGTATGTGTGTGTGTGTGTGTGTGTGTATGTATGTGTGTGTGTGTGTGTGTGTATGTATGTGTGTGTATGTATGTGTGTGTGTGTGTGTATGTGTGTGTGTATGTGTGTGTATGTGTGTGTATGTATGTGTGTATGTGTGTGTGTATGTGTGTGTATGTATGTGTGTATGTGTGTGTGTACACTCACAATCCTTCACGTTAAAGTCACACGGTGCTTTAGCGGACCACAGCCTCATGGTGTGTGTGGGTGTGTGTGTGTGTATGTGTATACACTCACAGTCCTTCAGGTTAAAGTCACATGGTGCCTTAGCGGACCACAGCCTCATGGTGTGTGTGTGTATGTGTGTGTGTATGTGTGTGTGTGTACACTCACAGTCCTTCAGGTTAAAGTCACACGGTGCCTTAGCGGACCACAGCCTCATGGTGTGTGTGTGTGAGGGTGTATGTGTGTGTACAGTGGGGATCAAAAGTTTGGGCACCCCAGGTAAAAATTTGTATTAATGTCCATAAAGAAGCCAAGAAAAGATGGAAAAATCTCCAAAAGGCATCAAATTACAGATGAGACATTCTTATAATATGTCAAAAAAAAGTTAGATTTTATTTCCATCATTTACACTTTCAAAATAACAGAAAACAAAAAAATGGCATCTTCAAAAGTTTGGGCACCCAGCAGAGTTAATACCTTGTACTGCCCCCTTTGGCAAGTATCACAGCTTGTAAACGCTTTTTGTAGACAGCCAAGAGTCCTTCAATTCTTGTTTGAGGTATCTTTGCCCATTCTTCCTTACAAAAGTCTTCCAGTTCTTTGAGATTTCTGGGCTGTCTGTGACGCACTGCTCTTTTAAGGTCTATCCATAAATTTTCAATTATGTTGAGGTCAGGAGATTGTGAAGGCCATGGCAAAACCTTCAGTTTACGCCTCTTGATATAATCCACCGTGGATTTTGAGGTGTGTTTAGGATCATTATCCATTTGTAGAAGCCATCCTCTCTTTAACTTCAGCTTTTTCACAGATGGCATCAAGTTAGCATTCAAAATTTGCTGGAATATTATTGAATCCATTTTTCCTTCTACTCGTGAAATGTTCCCTGTGCCACTGGCTGCAATACAACCCCAAAGCATGATTGATCCACCCCCATGCTTAACAGTTGGACAGAGGTTCTTTTCATTAAATTCTGTGCCCTTTCTTCTCCAAACGTACCTTTGCTCATTCCGGCCAAAAAGTTCTATTTTAACCTCATCGGTCCACAGGACTTGTTTCCAAAATGCATCAGGCTTGTCTATATGTTCATTTGCAAACTTCAAACGCTGATTTTTGTGGTGAGGACGTAGAAGAGGTTTTCTTCTGATGACTCTTCCATGAAGACCATATTTGTACAAGTATCTCTTTATAGTGGAATAATGTACCACAACTCCAGTGTCTGCCAGATCTTTCTGGAGGGATCGTGCAGTCAAACGTGGGTTTTGACTTGCTTTTCTCACAATCCTGCGAGCTGTTCTGTCTGATATTTTTCTTGGTCTTCCAGATCTTGCTTTAACTTCCACTGTTCCTGATGACTGCCATTTCTTAATTACATTCCGAACAGAGGATATTGGCATCTGAAAACGCTTTGCTATCTTCTTACAGCCTTCTCCTGCTTTGTGAGCATCAACTATTCTCAGTTTCAGCGTTCTAGACAACTGCTTAGAAGAACCCATGGTGCTGATTGTTGGGGCAAGGTCAGATGAGTCTGGGCATTTAAAACCTTTAAGATTGACATCACCTGGTCTTTCCAGACAATGATTGAGAACAATCCATGACACTGTCAGGTCTCAGCTTTCCAAAGGGGGCAGTACAGGGTATTAACTAGGGATGTGCGATACCGCAAGTTTTGGTATCGATCCGATACCAAGTAAATACCAGACCAATATCGCCGATACCGATATCGATACCGATATTTCATTTTTTTTAAATGACTATTTTTGCATCAAGGGTTTGGGTCATATATATAGTATGACCAAGTATATGTATAAACACAGGTTGGTAGGTAGATCGATAGAAGTGCCCAGTTGCAAACAAACAAATGTTAACTAATGTTAAAGATGATTATGTTGTACTTTCATAATTAAAATTGGAGCGTCTCTGTTAATGAGCGCTGCCTCTGGGAAACAGAAGGGGTCAGGGTTTTCTCCTACGTTTCTGAAGTTTTTCTTTGGGGTGATTCTTTAATTTGTAGTGTTACCCCTATATTTAACAGCCTTTCTGGAAATGGTGCAGGTAGCCTCAAAGTCCAGCCACACGGTTATTACTCTCGTTTTTTCATCTCTCTCTACTTTTATCAACTTGCGTTTTTTTTGTTACATGCGCGACACACAGCATTTACGCATATTTTGCAGACAGATAAGTTAGGTTAACTTTTTAAAAAAAAAAAAAAAAAAAAGAAAAAAAACGGAAGCAAAGTGCGAGGGGTAAAACTTCAACCAAAGTATCGATATCGTGGTTCGAGTATCGATCGATATCGATACTAGCTTTGGTATCGATATTATCGATATTAGGATCGATCCGCCCACCCCTAGTATTAACTCTGCAGGGTGCCCAAACTTTTACAGACGCCATTTTTTTGTTTTCTGTTATTTTGAAAGTGTAAATGATGGAAATAAAATCTAACTTTTTTTTTACATATTATAAGAATGTCTCTCTGTAATTTGATGCCTTTTGGAGATTTTTCCATCTTTTTTTGGCTTCTTTATGCACATTAATACAAATTTTTACCTGGGGTGCCCAAACTTTTGATCCCCACTGTATATGTGTATGTGTGTGTTTGTGTGTGTATGTGTGTGCGTGTGTATGTGTGTGTGTGTACACTCACAGTCCTTCAGGTTAAAATCACACGGTGCCTTAGCGGACTACAGCCTCATGGTGTGTGTGTGTGTACACTCACAGTCCTTCAGGTTAAAGTCACACGGTGCCTTAGCGGACCACAGCCTCATGGTGTGTGTGTGTATGTGTGTGTGTGTGTGTATGTGTGTGTGTGTACACACACAGTCCTTCAGGTTAAAGTCACACGGTGCCTTAGCGGACCACAGCCTCATGGTGTGTGTGTGTATGTGTGTGTGTGTATGTTTGTGTATGTGTGTGTGTGTATGTGTGTGTGTACACTCACAGTCCTTCAGGTTAAAGTCACACGGTGCCTTAGCGGACCACAACCTCATGGTGTGTGTGTATGTGTGTGTGTGTGTGTATGTGTGTGTACACTCACAGTCCTTCAGGTTAAAGTCACACGGTGCCTTAGCGGACCACAGCCTCATGGTTTGTGTGTGTATGTGTGTGTGTGTGTGTGTGTGTGTGTGTGTGTGTGTATGTGTGTGTGTGTACACTCACAGTCCTTCAGGTTAAAGTCACACGGTGCCTTAGCGGACCACAGCCTCATGGTGTGTGTGTGTACACTCACAGTCCTTCAGGTTAAAGTCACACGGTGCCTTAGCGGACCACAGCCTCATGGTGTGTTTGTATGTGTGTGTGTGTGTGTATGTGTTTGTACACTCACAGTCCTTCAGGTTAAAGTCACACGGTGCCTTAGCGGACCACAGCCTCATGGTGTTCACGATGTTGTTCCTGTAGCCGGGGACCGGGGTGTCGTACGGCAGGGCCAGCACCACCTGCGCACACACACACACACACACACACACACACACACACACACACACACACACACACACACAAACACATGAACAGACAGACACGCTACAAATGGATCACACACACACACGTCCGACCAGCGTACACACCTGTGTGTCCACCCACTTCACCCCCTCCGCAGTGTGCTCCACGTGGCCGTAGAAATGAACGGGCAGCATATACTCAGGACGGGCCTTCTCCCAGGGGTTACCATGGCGAAGCCAGTCATCCGCCTCCTCCACCTGAAACACAGGTGAGGGTGAGGACCTGATGGAGGTCTGATGGAGGTCTGATGGTCTGATGGAGGTCTGGTGGAGGTCAGATGGAGGTCTGGTGGAGGTCTGATGGTCTGATGAAGGTCTGATGGAGGTCTGATGGTCTGATGGAGGTCTGGTGGAGGTCTGATGGAGGTCTGATGGAGGTCTGGTGGAGGTCAGATGGAGGTCTGATGGAGGTCTGATGGAGGTCTGATGGAGGTCTGATGGAAGTCTGATGGAGGTCTGATGGAGGTCTGATGGAGGTCTGATGGAAGTCTGATGGAGGTCTGATGGTCTGATGGAGGTCTGATGGAGGTCTGATGGAGGTCTGATGGAGGTCTGATGGAGGTCTGGAGGTCTGATGGAGGTCTGATGGAGGTCTGATGGAGGTCTGATGGAGGTCTGGAGGTCTGATGGAGGTCTGATGGAGGTCTGATGGTCTGATGGAGGTCTGATGGAGGTCTGATGGAGGTCTGATGGAGGTCTGGAGGTCTGATGAAGGTCTTATGGAGGTCTGATGGAGGTCTGATGGAGGTCTGATGGTCTGATGGAGGTCTGGTGGAGGTCTGGTGGAGGTCTGATGGAGGTCTGATGGAGGTCTGATGGAGGTCTGGAGGTCTGAAGGAGGTCTGATGGAGGTCTGATGGTCTGATGGAGGTCTGATGGAGGTCTGATGGAAGTCTGATGGAGGTCTGATGGAAGTCTGATGGAGGTCTGATGGAAGTCTGATGGAGGTCTGATGGAGGTCTGATGGAAGTCTGATGGAGGTCTGATGGAGGTCTGATGGAAGTCTGATGGAGGTCTGATGGAAGTCTGATGGAGGTCTGATGGAGGTCTGATGGAGGTCTGGTGGAGGTCCGGTGGAGGTCTGATGGAGGTCTGATGGAGGTCTGATGGAAGTCTGATGGAGGTCTGATGGAGGTCTGATGGAGGTCTGATGGAGGTCTGATGGAGGTCTGATGGAGGTCTGATGGTCTGATGGAGGTCTGATGGAGGTCTGATGGAGGTCTGATGGAGGTCTGGTGGAGGTCTGATGGAGGTCTGATGGAGGTCTGGTGGAGGTCTGGTGGAGGTCTGATGGAGGTCTGATGGAGGTCTGATGGAAGTCTGATGGAGGTCTGATGGAGGTCTGATGGAGGTCTGGTGGAGGTCTGGTGGAGGTCTGATGGAGGTCTGATGGAGGTCTGATGGAGGTCTGGAGGTCTGATGGAGGTCTGATGGAGGTCTGATGGAAGTCTGATGGAGGTCTGATGGAGGTCTGATGGAGGTCTGATGGAGGTCTGGTGGAGGTCTGGTGGAGGTCTGATGGAGGTCTGATGGAGGTCTGATGGAGGTCTGGAGGTCTGATGGAGGTCTGATGGAGGTCTGATGGAGGTCTGATGGAGGTCTGATGGAGGTCTGATGGAGGTCTGATGGTCTGATGGTCTGATGGAGGTCTGATGGAGGTCTGATGGAGGTCTGATGGAGGTCTGATGGAGGTCTGGAGGTCTGATGGAGGTCTGATGGAGGTCTGATGGAGGTCTGATGGAGGTCTGATGGAGGTCTGATGGAGGTCTGATGGAGGTCTGATGGAGGTCTGGAGGTCTGATGAAGGTCTGATGGAGGTCTGATGGAGGTCTGATGGAGGTCTGATGGAGGTCTGATGGAGGTCTGGTGGAGGTCTGATGGAGGTCTGATGGAGGTCTGGTGGAGGTCTGGTGGAGGTCTGATGGAGGTCTGATGGAGGTCTGATGGAGGTCTGGTGGAGGTCTGATGGAGGTCTGATGGAGGTCTGATGGAGGTCTGGTGGAGGTCTGATGGAGGTCTGGAGGTCTGATGGAGGTCTGATGGAGGTCTGATGGAGGTCTGATGGAGGTCTGATGGAGGTCTGATGGAGGTCTGATGGAGGTCTGATGGAGGTCTGGAGGTCTGATGGAGGTCTGATGGAGGTCTGATGAAGGTCTGATGGAGGTCTGATGGAGGTCTGATGGAGGTCTGATGGAGGTCTGATGGAGGTCTGATGGTCTGATGGAGGTCTGATGGAGGTCTGGTGGAGGTCTGATGGAGGTCTGATGGAGGTCTGATGGTCTGATGGAGGTCTGATGGAGGTCTGATGGAGGTCTGATGGAGGTCTGATGGTCTGATGGAGGTCTGATGAAGGTCTGATGGAGGTCTGGAGGTCTGATGAAGGTCTGATGGAGGTCTGATGAAGGTCTGATGGAGGTCTGATGGAGGTCTGATGGAAGTCTGATGGAGGTCTGATGGAGGTCTGATGGAGGTCTGATGGAGGTCTGGAGGTCTGATGGAGGTCTGATGGAGGTCTGATGGAGGTCTGATGGAGGTCTGGAGGTCTGATGGAGGTCTGATGGAGGTCTGGAGGTCTGATGAAGGTCTGATGGAGGTCTGATGGAGGTCTGGTGGAGGTCTGATGGAGGTCTGATGGAGGTCTGATGGAGGTCTGGAGGTCTGATGGAGGTCTGATGGAGGTCTGGAGGTCTGATGAAGGTCTGGTGGAGGTCTGATGGAGGTCTGATGGAGGTCTGATGGAGGTCTGATGGAGGTCTGATGGAGGTCTGGTGGAGGTCCGGTGGAGGTCTGATGGAGGTCTGATGGAGGTCTGATGGAAGTCTGATGGAGGTCTGATGGAGGTCTGATGGAGGTCTGATGGAGGTCTGATGGAGGTCTGATGGAGGTCTGATGGTCTGATGGAGGTCTGATGGAGGTCTGATGGAGGTCTGATGGAGGTCTGGTGGAGGTCTGATGGAGGTCTGATGGAGGTCTGATGGAGGTCTGGTGGAGGTCTGGTGGAGGTCTGATGGAGGTCTGATGGAGGTCTGATGGAAGTCTGATGGAGGTCTGATGGAGGTCTGATGGAGGTCTGGTGGAGGTCTGATGGAAGTCTGATGGAGGTCTGGAGGTCTGATGGAGGTCTGATGGAGGTCTGATGGAAGTCTGATGGAGGTCTGATGGAGGTCTGATGGAGGTCTGATGGAGGTCTGATGGAGGTCTGGTGGAGGTCTGGTGGAGGTCTGATGGAGGTCTGATGGAGGTCTGATGGAGGTCTGGAGGTCTGATGGAGGTCTGATGGAGGTCTGATGGAGGTCTGATGGTCTGATGGAGGTCTGATGGTCTGATGGTCTGATGGAGGTCTGATGGAGGTCTGATGGAGGTCTGATGGAGGTCTGATGGAGGTCTGGAGGTCTGATGGAGGTCTGATGGAGGTCTGATGGAGGTCTGATGGAGGTCTGATGGAGGTCTGATGGAGGTCTGGAGGTCTGATGAAGGTCTGATGGAGGTCTGATGGAGGTCTGATGGAGGTCTGATGGAGGTCTGATGGAGGTCTGGTGGAGGTCTGATGGAGGTCTGATGGAGGTCTGGTGGAGGTCTGGTGGAGGTCTGATGGAGGTCTGATGGAGGTCTGATGGAGGTCTGATGGAGGTCTGATGAAGGTCTGATGGAGGTCTGATGGAGGTCTGATGGAGGTCTGATGGAGGTCTGATGGAGGTCTGATGGTCTGATGGAGGTCTGATGGAGGTCTGATGAAGGTCTGATGGAGGTCTGGAGGTCTGATGAAGGTCTGATGGAGGTCTGATGAAGGTCTGATGGAGGTCTGATGGAGGTCTGATGGAAGTCTGATGGAGGTCTGATGGAAGTCTGATGGAGGTCTGATGGAGGTCTGATGGAGGTCTGATGGAGGTCTGATGGAGGTCTGGAGGTCTGATGGAGGTCTGATGGAGGTCTGATGGAGGTCTGATGGAGGTCTGATGGAGGTCTGATGGAGGTCTGGAGGTCTGATGGAGGTCTGATGGAGGTCTGATGGAGGTCTGATGGAGGTCTGGAGGTCTGATGGAGGTCTGATGGAGGTCTGGAGGTCTGATGAAGGTCTGATGGAGGTCTGATGGAGGTCTGGAGGTCTGATGGAGGTCTGGTGGAGGTCTGATGGAGGTCTGATGGAGGTCTGATGGAGGTCTGATGGAGGTCTGATGGAGGTCTGGAGGTCTGATGGAGGTCTGATGGAGGTCTGGAGGTCTGATGAAGGTCTGATGGAGGTCTGATGAAGGTCTGATGGTCTGATGGAGGTCTGATGGAGGTCTGGAGGTCTGATGGAGGTCTGATGGAGGTCTGGAGGTCTGATGAAGGTCTGGTGGAGGTCTGATGGAGGTCTGATGGTCTGATGGAGGTCTGATGGAGGTCTGGAGGTCTGATGGAGGTCTGATGGAGGTCTGGAGGTCTGATGAAGGTCTGGTGGAGGTCTGATGGAGGTCTGATGGAGGTCTGATGGAGGTCTGATGGAGGTCTGGTGGAGGTCTGATGGAGGTCTGGAGGTCTGATGAAGGTCTGATGGAGGTCTGATGGAGGTCTGATGGAGGTCTGATGGAGGTCTGGAGGTCTGATGAAGGTCTGATGGAGGTCTGATGGTCTGATGGAGGTCTGATGGAGGTCTGATGGAGGTCTGGAGGTCTGATGGAGGTCTGATGGAGGTCTGGAGGTCTGATGGAGGGTGGAGGTCTCATGGGGCTCCGGTGGAGGTGGGATCCCGTACCTGCCAGCCGTTGCTGATCTTCTGGTTGAAGATGCCGTACTCGTAGCGGATGCCGTAGCCGTAGGCGGCCAGACCGAGCGATGCCATGGAGTCCAGGAAGCAGGCTGCGGGTGAGAAACGGGTGAGAAGCGGGTGAGAAGCGGGTGAGAAACGGGTGAGAAGCGGGTGAAAAACGGGTGAGAAGCGGGTGAGAAGCGGGTGAGAAACGGGTGAGAAGCGGGTGAAAAACGGGTGAGGGTCCACGGTCTCACCAGCGAGGCGTCCCAGGCCGCCGTTACCCAGGCCGGCGTCCTCCTCCATCTCCTGCAGCTCCTCCATGTCCAACCCGAGCTGGAGGGCACAACAAAAAGAGAACGGGTGAGACGGTACGGGCACTACCATCCCTCCATACGGTACTACCGTCCCTCCATACGGTACTACCACCCCTCCATACGGTACTACCATCCCTCCATACGGTACTACCACCCCTCCATACGGTACTACCACCCCTCCATACGGTACTACCATCCCTCCATACGGTACTACCATCCCTCCATACGGGTACTACCATCCCTCCATACGGTACTACCGCCCCTCCATACGGTACTACCGTCCCTCCATACGGGTACTACCATCCCTCCATACGGTACTACCATCCCTCCATACGGGTACTACCATCCCTCCATACGGCACTACCATCCCTCCATACGGTACTACCGCCCCTCCATACGGCACTACCATCCCTCCATACGGTACTACCGTCCCTCCATACGGTACTACCGCCCCTCCATACGGTACTACCGTCCCTCCATACGGGCACTACCATCCCTCCATACGGTACTACCGTCCCTCCATACGGTACTACCGCCCCTCCATACGGCACTACCATCCCTCCATACGGTACTACCGTCCCTCCATACGGTACTACCGTCCCTCCATACGGTACTACCGTCCCTCCATACGGTACTACCATCCCTCCATACGGTACTACCGCCCCTCCATACGGGTACTACCGTCCCTCCATACGGCACTACCATCCCTCCATACGGTACTACCATCCCTCCATACGGTACTACCGTCCCTCCATACGGTACTACCGTCCCTCCATACGGCACTACCGTCCCTCCATACGGCACTACCATCCCTCCATACGGTACTACCGTCCCTCCATACGGTACTACCATCCCTCCATACGGTACTACCATCCCTCCATACGGTACTACCGTCCCTCCATACGGTACTACCATCCCTCCATACGGTACTACCATCCCTCCATACGGTACTACCGTCCCTCCATACGGTACTACCATCCCTCCATACGGTACTACCGTCCCTCCATACGGTACTACCATCCCTCCATACGGTACTACCGTCCCTCCATACGGTACTACCGTCCCTCCATACGGTACTACCACCCCTCCATACGGTACTACCGTCCCTCCATACGGTACTACCATCCCTCCATACGGGTACTACCGTCCCTCCATACGGTACTACCGTCCCTCCATACGGTACTACCGTCCCTCCATACGGTACTACCGTCCCTCCATACGGTACTACCGTCCCTCCATACGGTACTACTGCCCCTCCATACGGGTACTACCATCCCTCCATACGGGTACTACCGTCCCTCCATACGGGCACTACCATCCCTCCATACGGTACTACCGTCCCTCCATACGGTACTACCATCCCTCCATACGGTACTACCATCCCTCCATACGGGTACTACCGTCCCTCCATACGGGCACTACCATCCCTCCATACGGTACTACCGTCCCTCCATACGGTACTACCGTCCCTCCATACGGTACTACCGTCCCTCCATACGGGTACTACCGTCCCTCCATACGGTACTACCGTCCCTCCATACGGTACTACCGTCCCTCCATACGGTACTACCGTCCCTCCATACGGTACTACCGTCCCTCCATACGGTACTACCGTCCCTCCATACGGTACTACCGTCCCTCCATACGGTACTACCGTCCCTCCATACGGTACTACCATCCCTCCATACGGTACTACCGTCCCTCCATACGGTACTACCATCCCTCCATACGGTACTACCATCCCTCCATACGGGTACTACCACCCCTCCATACGGTACTACCGCCCCTCCATACGGTACTACCACCCCTCCATACGGTACTACCACCCCTCCATACGGTACTACCGTCCCTCCATACGGTACTACCGTCCCTCCATACGGTACTACCGCCCCTCCATACGGTACTACCGTCCCTCCATACGGTACTACCGTCCCTCCATACGGTACTACCGTCCCTCCATACGGTACTACCGCCCCTCCATACGGTACTACCATCCCTCCATACGGTACTACCGTCCCTCCATACGGTACTACCATCCCTCCATACGGTACTACCGTCCCTCCATACGGTACTACCGTCCCTCCATACGGTACTACCGTCCCTCCATACGGTACTACCATCCCTCCATACGGTACTACCGTCCCTCCATACGGTACTACCGTCCCTCCATACGGTACTACCATCCCTCCATACGGTACTACCGTCCCTCCATACGGTACTACCGTCCCTCCATACGGTACTACCGTCCCTCCATACGGTACTACCGTCCCTCCATACGGTACTACCACCCCTCCATACGGTACTACCGTCCCTCCATACGGTACTACCACCCCTCCATACGGTACTACCACCCCTCCATACGGTACTACCATCCCTCCATACGGTACTACCATCCCTCCATACGGTACTACCATCCCTCCATACGGTACTACCGTCCCTCCATACGGTACTACCGTCCCTCCATACGGTACTACCGTCCCTCCATACGGTACTACCGTCCCTCCGTACGGTACTACCGCCCCTCCGTACGGTACTACCATCCCTCCATACGGTACTACCATCCCTCCATACGGTACTACCATCCCTCCATACGGTACTACCATCCCTCCATACGGTACTACCGTCCCTCCATACGGTACTACCGTCCCTCCATACGGTACTACCGTCCCTCCATACGGTACTACCGTCCCTCCATACGGTACTACCGTCCCTCCATACGGTACTACCGTCCCTCCATACGGTACTACCGTCCCTCCATACGGTACTACCGTCCCTCCATACGGGTACTACCATCCCTCCATACGGTACTACCGTCCCTCCATACGGTACTACCGCCCCTCCATACGGTACTACCGCCCCTCCATACGGTACTACCGTCCCTCCATACGGTACTACCGTCCCTCCATACGGGTACTACCATCCCTCCATACGGTACTACCGTCCCTCCATACGGTACTACCGTCCCTCCATACGGTACTACCGCCCCTCCATACGGGTACTACCATCCCTCCATACGGTACTACCACCCCTCCATACGGTACTACCGTCCCTCCATACGGTACTACCGCCCCTCCATACGGTACTACCATCCCTCCATACGGTACTACCGTCCCTCCATACGGTACTACCGCCCCTCCATACGGTACTACCGCCCCTCCATACGGTACTACCGCCCCTCCATACGGGTACTACCGCCCCTCCATACGGGTACTACCGCCCCTCCATACGGTACTACCGTCCCTCCATACGGTACTACCGTCCCTCCATACGGTACTACCATCCCTCCATACGGTACTACCATCCCTCCATACGGTACTACCATCCCTCCATACGGTACTACCGTCCCTCCATACGGTACTACCGTCCCTCCATACGGTACTACCGTCCCTCCATACGGTACTACCGTCCCTCCATACGGTACTACCGTCCCTCCATACGGTACTACCGTCCCTCCATACGGTACTACCGTCCCTCCATACGGTACTACCGTCCCTCCATACGGTACTACCGTCCCTCCATACGGTACTACCGTCCCTCCATACGGTACTACCGTCCCTCCATACGGTACTACCGTCCCTCCATACGGTACTACCGTCCCTCCATACGGTACTACCGTCCCTCCATACGGGTACTACCGTCCCTCCATACGGTACTACCGTCCCTCCATACGGTACTACCACCCCTCCATACGGGTACTACCATCCCTCGTTAGGACCCCTGCTACTCTATGGACCAGATTATCAGAGTCTGTCACCACGGTGCCAACCTACTATGTCAGTGCCGTTCCGCTCCTCTTTGGTCTTCCTCTAGTCCTCTTTCCTGGTGGTTCCAAACCCAGCATCCTTCTTCTGATGTACTCTCTCTCTCTCCTCTGTACATGTCCAAACCATCTCAGTCTGGCCTCTCTGACTTTAAAACCTCTAACATGTGCTGTTCCTCTGATCCTGTCCATCCTGGTCACTCCCAGAGAGATCCTCAGCATCTTCATCTCTGATACAAACATCTCTGTTTCCTGTCTTTTCCTCAGTGACACTGTCTCTAGACCAATCAGCATGGCCGCTCTCACCACGCTGTCTCTAGACCAATCAGCATGGCCGCTCTCACCACACTGTCTCTAGACCAATCAGCATGGCCGCTCTCACCACACTGTCTCTAGACCAATCAGCATGGCCGCTCTCACCACACTGTCTCTAGACCAATCAGCATGGCCGCTCTCACCACACTGTCTCTAGACCAATCAGCATGGCCGCTCTCACCACGGTTTTGTGCACTTTTCCTTTCATTTTATCTGAAACTCTTCTATCACACATCACACCTGATACTTTTCTCCACCCGTTCCATCCTGCCTGAATACGCTTCTTCACCTCTTTTCCACACTCTCCATTGCTCTGGACTGTTGATCCTAGATTCTTAAAATCTTCCACCTTCTTTATCTCTTCTCCCTGTAACCTCACTTTTCCATTTGGATCCCTCTCATTCACACACATGTACTCTGTTTTACTCTGACTAATCTTCAAACCTCCACCTCTCCAGCTTTTCCTCCACCTCTTCCCTCCTCCTCTCACTACAGATCACAATGTCATCTGCAAACATCATTGTCCATGGGGATTCCTGTCTGACATCGTCTGTCAGCCTGTCCATCACCATAGCAACAGTCCCACCCCCACACTGAACTCCTCTGTCTCACCTACAGCACACCTCACCACTGTCTTACAGCCCTCATACATGGTACTTATAATCTGAAAAATACAGTAACTATAAAACCCTGATCACCGTTACGGGTGTGGCTCCTCCTCTTGCTCTCCAATGATTGGCTTGTTGAGTTCACCAAATTTACTGTGTTGATTTTTTTTGGAACTAAGTTTGTCCTCAAGCATCATTTTCCCAAAAAGAAACCACCGACCAGAAACACCAGTGTTTTCATGTTTGAGGATTCAGGGTACTTGTTCAGTCGGGGAGGTTTTGGCAACAAGTCCCCGATCCGCCGTACACCACCGTACACCACCGTACACCATACCCATCTTAAATCCACTAACCACACACATGAGGACGGTGAGGTTTAGATTCTAAGTAGAGTCCGTGTAGTTCCTCATTCATCCAGGAGTGATCCATAGTAGAAAAAGTTTTAAAAAAGTCTTCTGGACAGTTTAATTCTTGAACGAGACGTTTTGACTTCCATCCAGAAATCATTTTCAATCTGAATGAAATGGACTGAAACCTGGATCCATTTATACTAACCTGAGTAAAAGATAAAAAAAATAGTAAGAAGGGCTCGACCAATGAGCCTGTGTTACCTATGATGGCTGTGAATGGCTCCTATTGAAACCACAGACCAGTAAACGAACCCTATTATAAAAATGCTAAAAGCCTAGTGAATAGAAATTCCTGCTAACGAGAGGCGTGAAACTGGGTCACGAGGTGTCATCTTTAGTCCATGGCTTCAAAAGGCTGCTGTAAATACCGGGCAGAATGTATCTAACGCCTCCACTCCGATTCAGTGAGGGATTTTCTTTCATCACAAAGATGGCTTCCTTCACCCCTCTTTCAAACCATCCTTTCTCTCTACTTAGAATCTTCACTCATTCTAAGTAAATTAAATTAAATGAATTACTCTATTCATCCCTCATCGGGGAAATTTGTGTGCTGCACTCCTTACACCGCAGCAGGCTGCCCTTCGACGGCGCCAATGGCGGGAGAAGCCGGGGTTAGGTGTCTTCTCCAAGGACCCTAGACGGTGGTCTCAGCAGGAATCGAACCCGCGACCTTCCGGTCCGTGGGCGAGCGCTCTAGCGCTGATCCACCGTCTCCCAAGTAGAGAGAAGGAATGGTTTTAAAGAAAAAAGAAAACCTCTGAACGGGAGTTAAAGATAAAACTTACAGGAGTTCAAAGAATAACAGCATCCTCACCCCTAAAGAGAGGGATCAACGCTCTCTTTGGGACCAGTTCAGTTTCACAGGGCTGTTAGCGTGTTTATGAGAGGGAGGCCCCCACCCACCCATTCCCTGTATGTTTAACACATTTACATAACCTTTAAAATAAACAGTTGTTTACAGGTTTGTTGGTGTTAGCTCCTCCTCCTTTTGGGGCTGGACCAATCAGGGTTAGTTTGAGATCTGGTTCTAATCTAGAACCAGGTTCCTTCTGGTGGAAGTCCAAACGTCTCGATCATCAAACAACCGTTTCCAAGATGGCCGAGTTTCTCTAAAACACTTCCTGTTTTTCTCACCTGGTACACGGCTTCATCACAGGCGTTCTCCAGAGCCAGGTTCACCATGGTGTTCTGCAGAGCCCGGCCCATGTAGAACTCCAGGGACAGGTAGTAGACTCTCTGCCACGGAGGAAGAAAAAGGGGATCAGTAAACCAGTAACAGCAGGTTTTTATGAGATCATTAGATCCATCGCCGAGGGGAAGGGATGCTTGTTGCATTGCACCACAGCAGGCAGCCATGATGGCGCCGCAGCAGGCAGCCATGACGGCATGACGGCACCGCAGCAGGCAGCCATGACGGCACCACAGCAGGCAGCCATGAAGGTACGGCAGCAGGCAGCCATGACGGCGCCACAGCAGGCAGCCATGACGGCGCCACAGCAGGCAGCCATGATGGCGCCGCAGCAGGCAGCCATGACGGCACCGCAGCAGGCAGCCATGACGGCACCACAGCAGGCAGCCATGACGGCGCCCATGGTGGGAGTAACTGAGGGTTGGGCGTCTTCTCCAGGGACACTTAGGCATGAGCTCATTGGGAATTGAACCGTCTTCTCCCAGTCCAAGGACAGACAAACCACCACTGAGCTACGGCCTCCCTGCTCTCATCCGTCCGTGGCAGGAGAGACTCCCCCGGGGCCGGATCGCGGGGGCACCAGCCTCAGGTGAGGAGCCCAGGCTTCTCTCACCCCGGCTCCATCCTCCGCCACAGCAACCCGATCCACTGGTAAATCCAGAGATTTATTTTTTCGGATCAGACCCCGACGGAACGATGCAGTGTCCTGATTGTTGCAGACGCTGCACCGATCCATCTGTCGATCCCCTGCTCCATTCTTCACCCACTGTGAACAAGAGCCCGAGAATCAGAGACCAGGGTCCTCACCTGGTGGAGGCTGCAGATCAGGGATGAGGACAGGTAGGGGTCTGACTGCTAGTCAGGAACTGGGTTCCCCTGCAGGTTAGGGTCCCCCTGTAGGTCAGGGACTGGGTTCCCCTGCAGGTTAGGGTCCCCCTGTAGGTCAGGGTCCTGCTTGTTTAAGAATCTGCTGCAGATCTTTTTAAATGCATCTAAAATTGATCAGAATATTGATTTTTTTTTTTATCAGAATATTGATTTTTTTTTTCAGAATATTGATTTTTTTTTTTTTGATCAACAGGATGTTTTTTGTTTAGAAAGCAGGTCATGGGGGAGTGAAAGGGGCGGGGGTAATCGGGGGGCAGGGGGTGAGATACAGGAAGGGGGTGTGTGGTGCTGTGACGTCATCCTGCAGCTTACTGAAGGTGACCTCCGACCCCGCCCCCCTCCAGGTCTTACTTTGGGGTCCTTGTCGTAGTAGTGCTGCTGAGTCCGGATCCAGCGGCCCACCAGGTGGTCCCGCACCGTGTGCGCCAGCGCCTGGTAGTAGTCCCTGCGCGTCGCCACGTTCCGGTCTTTAACCAGCGTGAAGTGGAGGTGTCGGTTAAATCCCGTTTTTAACTCCCCCACATTCTCCACGCCCGCTAAACCTCTCACGGAAATCTGTTTCCGCCGCTCGTGATCCGTTACAGGGGTCGCCATCTTCTCCGTTAGTTCTCCGGTACCGATGCTCCGGTTATTCCTTTCAAAATAAAACACCGCACTGCGCATGCGCCAACACTTGGTTACTTTAGAAATATTGTTTTTCAAATAAAACCGTTTTTTTTTTAAACTGTATTTTTTAATTTATTTAAATTTAAAATCAGTTCATTTAAAGTTTAAAAGTAAAGAATCCAGACTTCCGGTTTCTTTTAAATAAACATTAAAATTTATTTTAAACATAAATGTTTTATTTAAAACGATTTTTATATAACTTAGGTTTTTTTTTTTTAAATAAAAACTTTTTTATTGAAATATTTTTTATTGTAATGAAAACTTTTTAAAAGTTTTTTTGTTGATGAAATTGAAGTTTTTTCGTTGAAATTAAGTTTTTAAATCAATTTTTTTTATTTTAAAAAAATTAAAAAAATATGAATTAAAAAAAGTTTTTTAATAATTTATTTATTTTTAATGTAAACCTGACCACGAGCAGGAATGTTCAGCTTGAACTCAACATATAAAAAATATAAATACGATTTTATTTATATTATAATTCTTTTTTATTGCAATTAAATTAACATGTTTTTTTTTCTGCAGGTTTTTGTGACCCGCCCACTCCCTCTGGCAGCTCCACGGGTCGTACCCGCCCACTCTCTCTGGCAGCTCCACGGGTCGTACCCGCCCACTCCCTCTGGCACCTCTACGGGTCGTACCCGCCCACTCCCTCTGGCACCTCTACGGGTCGTACCCGCCCACTCTCTCTGGCAGCTCCACGGGTCGTACCCGCCCACTCCCTCTGGCACCTCTACGGGTCGTACCCGCCCACTCCCTCTGGCACCTCCACGGGTCGTACCCGCCCACTCCCTCTGGCATTTTTACGGGTCGTACCCGCCCACTCCCTCTGGCATTTTTACGGGTCGTACCCGCCCACTCCCTCTGGCAGCTCTACGGGTCGTACCCGCCCACTCCCTCTGGCAGCTCCACGGGTCGTACCCGCCCACTCCCTCTGGCATTTTTACGGGTCGTACCCGCCCACTCCCTCTGGCACCTCTACGGGTCGTACCCGCCCACTCCCTCTGGCATTTTTACGGGTCGTACCCGCCCACTCCCTCTGGCATTTTTACGGGTCGTACCTGCCCACTCCCTCTGGCACCTCTACGGGTCGTACCTTCCCACTCTCTCTGGCAGCTCCACGGGTCGTACCCGCCCACTCCCTCTGGCAGCTCCACGGGTCGTACCCGCCCACTCCCTCTGGCAGCTCCACGGGTCGTACCCGCCCACTCCCTCTGGCATTTTTAGGGTCGTTCCTTAAAGCTCACATAAATCAGCGACGTGTCGATCACAGCCTGGGCGTTCATCTCACTCATCGTCTTAAGGGAAGGTGGGTTCAGTGATGGGGCGACCGCCCTGTAACCGGGGCGGCTGCCCTGTAACCGGGGAGTCGTCAGTCCGAGACTCCGCCCGGAGGGCATGTCGAGGTGTCCTTGAGCGAAACACCGAACCCCAATGGGCAGGGCTCCGCCCCTGATGGTGGTTTGCACCTTGCATGGTAGCACCCCGTTGGGTATGAATTTGAGCTACACTGTAAAGCGCTTTGAGTGCCAACGCAGGTGGCAAAGCGCTGTATAAGTCTCTTTACAGTTTTAATTTTGGGTGTTTCGTATCGTTATCGCTCTGACTTAAAGTCTGCAGCAAACGGGCGTGGGCGCGGTCCCCGTTTGTTTAGCCGACCAGATGAACCAAATTTTTCCAGTGCTGGTGATTTTGGGTGAGGTCGAGTTTTTCCAATCTGCGACCTTTAGATTGAAGGATTGCCCTCGCAGGACGGTCGGTACCCAACGAAATGTGGTTAAACATGCCGTTAATCGACTGATTTCGAGTTTCACGAACATATGGTTTAGTCTTAACGGGTCTCTGATCACCAGGTAAAAAATTACAGAAGGGTCTGTTTGTGGCACGATCCGCTGATAAACACATCTTCCTCATTCTTCTGTGCCATGCTGTTCAAGCCGACTCGACACAATGACCTCTGATGCCTACAACTTACAAAGTACCCACTATTTATATGAAATATGTGGGCGTTCCCGTTGCGTAGCGTTGGGCAACACGTCAACAATGTATTGGCCTTATCTTATGTATGACATAGCATGTAACGGTCTGCCAGTCAATGTTCTACCAACATGCGGCCGATTCAGATCACTGCCAATCCAAACGCAGACACGACGTCTGGGCAACGCCCATCGAAACCCGTTCATTAACTCACACAGTTGGCGCGTCTCGTTTTCTTCACTTGGTGGTGAAACAGGAATAAAAGAGACGCAGACGGGGGGAGAAAGCTTTTATTTGGCCCCCACTGAACAGAAAAACAAACACGTTACAGAGTCGCCCCCCTCACCCAAACCTCCCCCCTCCTTAGAAAAATGCCAGTTTGGTGTGTGTGTGTGTTTGGGGGGGGGGACGGACCATGCAGACTAAAATCTTCAGAACACAGAAATAAAGAACTCGTTATTCTGTCGTTACTCTAATTCTGAGGTGGGGGGGGCGGCGGGGCAGGCGGCATGCTGAACGGGGGCATCCCTGGCACCCCCATTCCCATCATGGTCACAAAATTAGAGGGGTCCATAGGAGGGGGGGGGCGGCGGCGGGGCAAACATCATCCCCGTGGAGCCCGGAGGAGGTGGCGGGGGAGGAGGTGGGGCGCCGGGCGGCAGGGGCGGCTGCACCCCAGGGGGAGGGGGCACCATGGAGGGATTCCCGATGGGTAGCGGGGGCTGAGCTGCAGAAACGGGCGGCTGTTGGGGTTGCTGCCATGGTGGCAGAGAGCCAGAACTGGAGGTGGTGGTCGTATCTGTGGGGGGAGAGGAACGGGGTGGTTGGTTTAGTTTTTTACCCACTCACGCAGTCACACCATAAACACCTGACCCCCCCCCCCACACACACCATAACCCACTTATCCCCCATAAACCCCCCCACAGTGTAACCCCCCCCACACCACTAGTTCACCCCACTCCCCATAGACCCCGTAACCATCGCCTTACTCTGTTGCCATGGCAGCGATGAACTAGTTGCCATGCTGCTGGTTGGAGGAGGCGGAGCCTGCTGTTGCCATGGCGGTAGAGGACCAGAGGGTGGAGGAGGTGGCTGGCTGCTGGGAGGGGGTGGCGGAGGAGGCATCATACTCATGGGAGGGGGCAAGAGACCTGGAAGCAAAAACAAAGATGGCGTCTTAAGTCTGTTCCGTTGTCTTTAAACGCATCACCTCTTACCCATGGGGTGCCCGTGAGGCCCTGGTCCCTGACCCATCGGGGGAGGCGGGGGCTGCATCCAGGGAGGGGGCATGCCGTTGGGGTTAGGTGGCATCGGTGGGCCCCCCATGCTCGGCATCGGAGGGGGGAAGTTGTGAGGTCCTCCGGGTCCGGTGGGGCCTCCGTGCATGTTGTGGAAGCTGCGGGTGTCGGTGGAGCTCATCCAGGGGGGGCGGTTCTGTGAACGACAAGAGGGTTAGATCGGCAGCAACGGAACGTAGAGGCGTGCCCACCGGCTGACCCACCTGGGGGGTTTGGTTACTGTTGGGTCCGGCAGCTCGAGGTGCTCCTCCTGGAGAACCGGAGTGTCCTCCAGAGTTGGGCACCGGGGCTTCGCCCAGTTCCGCCATCAGGGACAGATACTCTTTGTCCATCCGGGCCTTATCCTGGGCCGTCTGGGGGGGCTCACCCCCCGTGGCTCTGTGGGCGGCGAAGGTGCTGGTGTACTTGCAGTCTGAGGAGATGTGACCCGCTCCACCACACTTCGTACACAGGGTGGTGTTGGTGATGCTGCGAGGCTCTGAGTTCTGCCAGGGGCGCAAAATCCTGGGAGGGGGCAAACAACAGATGAGAACCAGCTCGTTCCACCAGAGGAGTGTCTCCTTGTGGAGAGACCGGGTCCTGCAGTGAGAGGGTGTGTGGCGTTCATGGGTCTCTGCTAACCTGTTGTCGTCCTCCCTTAGCGTGCCGTTCAGCCTGGCGAGCTCTCTCAGCTGCATCTTCCTCAGGTCGTTCTGGTCCTCGGGCGTCTCGATGCCCTGCTTCAGGATGTTACGGATCTGCAAACATGGCTCTGGATCAGTACCAACCTCTACCTTGTCCAGTCCACATGAGAACCTACCTGCTCCACAGCCTTCTTAACGTTCTCCATGGTGTTGGCAGTAACCAGAGCGTGCAGGGGCTCGTCCTCTCCCGGCAGCATCTGCCCATCCTTCCTGCCCACCTTGCCTTCCTTCACGGAGCCCTTCCCTCTGATCATGATCTTGGCGCAGCACTCCTTCTCGATGTTCTTCAGTGTGTTTCCACTGAGACGGAGGAGAACGTTACCCAATGTTTCTAGAAAGAACACCCAGCCCCGGAGGTCCGACTCACCGAGGTCCAATCAGGAGTCCCACAAAGTTGATTTCTGGGTATTCATCTTGAGGGATCATGACTTTATCGCTGACTCTGGTGGCCGGAGGTCTGAGGGGCACAAACACAGACGTTCAATTCAAACCGACAAAGATGGACGGACTGTCCGCTTTGATTAGGACCCTGCACTGGATCGTCATGGTGAAGACAGAGCTGAACCCAAAAGCAAAGCCCTGGATTTACCAGCCTCACCATGTTAACCAGGATCTACGTTCCTACCCTCACCATGGTAACCAGGATCTACGTTCCTACCCTCACCATGGTAACCAGGATCTACGTTCCTACCCTCACCATGGTAACCAGGATCTACACTCACCGGCCACTTTATTAGGTACACCATGCTAGTAACGGGTTGGACCCCCTTTTGCCTTCAGAACTGCCTCAATTCTTCGTGGCATAGATTCAACAAGGTGCTGGAAGCATTCCTCAGAGAGTTTGGTCCATATTGACATGATGGCATCACACAGTTGCCGCAGATTTGTCGGCTGTACATCCATGTTGCGAATCTCCCGTTCCACCACATCCCAAAGATGCTCTATTGGATTGAGATCTGGTGACTGTGGAGGCCATTTGAGTACAGTGAACTCACTGTCATGTTCAAGAAACCAGTCTGAGATGATTCCAGCTTTATGACATGGTGCATTATCCTGCTGAAAGTAGCCATTAGAAGTTGGGTACATTGTGGTCATAAAAGGATGGACATGGTCAGCAACAATACTCAGGTAGGCTGTGGCGTTGTAACGACGCTCAATTGGTACCAAGGGGCCCAAAGAGTGCCAAGAAAATATTCCCCACACCATTACACCACCACCACCAGCCTGAACCGTTGATACAAGGCAGGATGGATCCATGCTTTCATGTTGTTGACGCCAAATTCTGACCCTACCATCCGAATGTCGCAGCAGAAATCGAGACTCATCAGACCAGGCAACGTTTTTCCAATCTTCTATTGTCCAATTTCGATGAGCTTGTGCAAATTGAAGCCTCAGTTTCCTGTTCTTAGCTGAAAGGAGTGGCACCCGGTGTGGTCTTCTGCTGCTAAAGCCCATCCGCCTCAAAGTTCGACGTACTGTGCGTTCAGAGATGCTCTCCTGCCTACCTTGGTTGTAACGGGTGCTTATTTGAGTCACTGTTGCCTTTCTATCAGCCCGAACCAGTCTGGCCATTCTCCTCTGACCTCTGGCATCAACAAGGCATTTCCGCCCACAGAACTGCCGCTCACTGGATATTTTTTCTTTTTCGGACCATTCTCGGTAAACCCTAGAGATGGTTGTGCGTGAAAATCCCAGTAGATCAGCAGTTTCTGAAATACTCAGACCAGCTCTTCTGGCACCAACAACCATGCCACGTTCAAAGTCACTCAAATCACCTTTCTTCCCCATACTGATGCTCGGTTTGAACTGCTGGAGATTGTCTTGACCATGTCTACATGCCTAAATGCACTGAGTTGCCGCCATGTGATTGGCTGATTAGGATTTAAGTGTTAACAAGCAGTTGGACAGGTGTACCTAATAAAGTGGCCAGTGAGTGTATATTCCTACCCTCACCATGGTAACCAGGATCTATATTCCTACCCTCACCATGGTAACCAGGACCTACATTCCTACCCTCACCATGGTAACCAGGACCTACGTTCCTACCCTCATCATGGTAACCAGGACCTACGTTCCTACCCTCATCATGGTAACCAGGATCTACGTTCCTACCCTCACCATGGTAACCAGTGTGGGTGGTGACCGAAAGAACAAGATCACAGACACAAGCGGCTGAAATGTTTTTCCTCTGCAGGGTGGCTGGGCTCTCACCCAGTCATGCCATCTCTTTAGGATGCCTCAAAAACGTCTTCCTGGTGAGATGTTTCGGGCACATCCCAGAGGCAGACCCCAGACCTGCTGTATAGGGAACACCTCAGGATCCTTCCGGGTGAGCTGGAGAATGCAGCTGGGGTGAGAGAAGCCTGCACTACCAGTCTGAGGCTGTTGCCCCTTCAACTCAGCCCCGGGATAAGCAGAAGACAACGGGACAGAAAGGTTCACGTTGCGTACAGACAGAAGATTCCACTGATAGACATACTTGTAGTCTGCTGGAGGCTTGAAGTCGGGGTTGAGTCCGACCATCTCTGTGATGAGGGCGTGCCGCTCCTCCTCTATCTTCTTGCGTGTGCGATACTCACGGGTGTTCAACCGCTTCCCCTCGCTGTTGTAGATGGGCTCTGGAGAGGGAGACCTGAGAGCAGCAAACAAACAGAGCAGACTGCACATTAGTAAAGCTCTGGAAGTGGAGGGGCGCACACAGTTACAAAGGCTCCCTACAGCTAAACTGTTCTGGTCTCTACTAAAGCCGACAACAACCAGTACTGAGAGTTAAAACCCACCTGGATGAAGTCAAACAGAGACCAGATTTAAGACTACACGTGCATACACACTGCTGGTCTGAGAGAAAGGACAGATATCAGAAACCAGAGCAAAATGTGCAATGCTAAGCAGATGCTGGTGGTTGATCCGCACCTCCCCTGGATGCTGCCACGTTAGGGAGGCTCTGCGCTTGAAAAAGGGTTAGGTTGACGTGGGGTAATTTGGGTTAGAGAAAAGGAATTAAGATTAGATGTCCACCTTTTCCTACGCTCTCCAATCAGAGAGCCGTGTCATTGAAGAAAAATGAGAAATCACCTGGAACGGCTCCCATTAGATGAAGGCTAATTAACGGTGATCAAGGGGAGGCCAGTTCCTGCAGGGGTTCTGTCCCCAGCTGTTCTAATCCTACACCAGCTAAAGTGGAGAGGATGAGGTTACATATGGGTCAGATTTAAAAGCCAATTTTAGGTCAGCGACGTGTCGTTAGAAGATGGCAGTTAAACAACAATCTGTTTAAAAAACAATAAAAACGTCCTGAGCACGTTTAAAAACAACTGGCAGGTAAACAATCAAACATCAAAGACTGAGTCACAACAAAATAATAATAATAAAACTAAAGACCCCCCCACCCCCCGCCATCCCACACCTGGAAACCACACCCACACACCTCAAACCACACCTACTTTTTGGTCTTTTTTTGCTCTTGTTTGTTTTTGCCCCCCCCCCGCTCCCCTCCCCAAACCCCCCCATCACTAACCCAACCACCCACCTACCCAGACCCCTACTCTTTTTTAGCTTGTTGTTACTTTTGTACTTTTTTTTTTTTTTTAATCTTTAAAGTAAAGATTGTTAAAGACATTTGTTTTGTAAAATTTTGCTTGATGAATTAAATTGATTGACCCCTCCCTCTATGCCCCCCATCACTAATCTAAACCCCTAACCATACACCAAGACACCCAAAACCCCACCCTGGAGCCCCCCAAACAATATTCACACTCCCCCCACCCCCTCCCCTCTCAAACTTTCCCAAACTGAAACCCTGTGATTAAAAAAGCAGGTCATTTTTGTCCAACTCTGAGACACTGTTCAGCCCTGTTATCAAAAAACCAAAATCTGGACCTTTAGACCAAAACACAACCACGGATGGTTCTGGTTTGGTCTGGTAAAAACCTTCACCTCGCTGGTTGAAACCAGTTTAACCCTTAAAACTCCAGCTCTTCTGGGTTGGGCGGGGGGTCCCATCCAGAACAAACACAGGGTCATTTTAAGAGAAATGTTATAAACAATAATAAACATCACGGTACCTCCTTCATCCCGGACCACGACCGTCTGGGACAAAATGTTTTAAGGATGATGCTTATATTAGTTTTCTGTTTGTAGAGAAATCTAACCACCTGAGGAATGACCAGAAACTATCAATAAGATTGAGATCTGGGGAGGACCTACGCCATGGACGTTTTGGTCCCAGAGCCACTGAGTTATCACTGTGATAGAATCTCTGGAGGATCCAGTGAAGATTCTTAATTACTTGTTAAAATACTGGAGACTCATAACGATTGTAAGAATGATCTTGTGTTCTGCTTTAGAACACCGGGTGGGCGTCTTTAGAACACCATTGCCGTGGCAACCAGGATCTACGTTCCTACCCTCACAATGGTAACCAGGATCTACGTTCCTACCCTCACCATGGTAACCGGATCTACGTTCCTACCCTCATCGTGGTAACCAGGATCTACATTCCTACCCTCACCATGGTAACCAGGATCTACGTTCCTACCCTCACCATGGTAACCAGGATCTACGTTCCTACCCTCACCATGGTAACCAGGATCTATGTTCCTACCCTCACCATGGTAACCAGGATCTACGTTCCTACCCTCACCATGGTAACCAGGATCTACGTTCCTACCCTCACCCTGGTAAGCAGGATTTACGTTCCTACCCTCACCATGGTAACCAGGATCTACGTTCCTACCCTCACCATGGTAACCAGGATCCATGTTCCTACCCTCACTAGAGTACATAGTGACCAGTAGAACAAGATCACAGATACCAGCGGCTGAAATGATCTGCAGGTTGTCCGGGCGCTCTCTCAGAGATAGAGCAAGGTGCTCTGCCACCTGAGAGGAGCTTGGATAAGAGCCGTTGCTTCTCTGGTTCGAGAGAAGCTAGAAGGGGAGGATCAGGCATCTGGTTAGGATGCCTCTCTCGCTGGTGAGGCGTTTCAGGCATATCCCACCGGGAGGAGACCAAGAAGCAGTCCCCAGACCTGCTGGAGAGACTATGTCTCACAGCTGGACAGGGAATACCTCAGGATCCTCACAGGTGAGCTAGAGGATGCAGCTGGGGTGAGAGAAGCCTGGGGAGTGACCCAGCCCCGAATAAGACACGAGGATGAAACAGGAGTTTTAAGGGTAAAGCACCAGCTTTCCAAATTGGACCTCCTCAAATTGCCCAAAATTAACCACAACAAATAAAAACAGTGTCTCAGCATGTTGGATAAAAAATACACAGATTGAATTTTAGTCTTAGAATGACTAAAATCATTAAGACGTATCTACAGCATGTCTGAGTGTTCTCACAGGGCATCATAATCATAAGGTAGAGAAAGTGTTACTGTTGTAGGTTTAATCTGTTTCCGACCTGTCCTCAGGGTTAACAGGGATTCCCAGGTCTCCTGTACGCAGTTTACGAGTCAGGTCTTCAATCTGCAGTTGGACTGGAAGAATTCAGGTTAGGAAAGAAAAACAAGGATGGAGAGAAATGTGGTTACCATGACAACAACAGTCAGACAAGGCTGGACACATTACCAACTTGCATGTGGAGCATGATGAAACCATAACTTTAAAAACATCTGGCTGCCCACACACAGAAACACCATGTAGCCCCGCCCCCTCCTCCCCTACCAGAGAAATTGTTAGTTCCTCTTTTAAAAGGTCTGCCAATGAGCTTTGGATGTTTGCATACCAGGCAAGCATCACCAGAAAGAGGCCGGCATGACGGTCGCTGCCAGCGACAGCCTGGACTAACGGGTCTGAAGACAGAAAGGGATTGGATCTGTTCAGTGACTTGATCATGTGGTGGTCGGAACCAGCGGGCGCCGCGGCGACCAGCCTGCAGAATCCTCTGAGTAATGGCTGCCTAATGGTATGCAAAACCCCAGCACACTGCCTGGCAGACATGGTTTTATCATGGTCCAGCCTCGGCCGGAGGGTAACCAGAAGTACCCCCCAAACATCAGCCAGCAAAATATTCAAAATCACTGAGAAAATATATAGAACTGGTCAAAGAGAAACTGACAGCATGGTAAAAAAAAATACTGCCCGTTCAGTGAAAAATACAGTGTAACGATGAAGCGGCGACGAAGCAGTGAGAACGACACAGTGCCGAACCGTAATGACGGAGTGATGTGGTGCAGCGAAGTACCGGTAAAACTAACACGGAGCGGAAGAGACAAGACGGAGAGATGGAGCAGTAAACATGTGATGACGGAACGGAACGCGTGTCATAGGTGTGATTCTGTAAAGGAGTGTGGACGAGAGAGAGAAGGTAATTAAAATGTTCAGTACTTATTACATGGTTTAAACCAGAGGTGCCCAACTTTTTATGTCCCAAGATCTACTGTATCAAACCTCCTGAGATCTACCGATGTACGTACGCACGCAGGCAGTGCTTTCGGAGAGGAAGGGCATGCAGCAGCACCAGGTGCTGTTCGTTGAGAACAAGCTTAACAATGTGTTTTCACATCACTAACTAAAAAAAATTACCATTAATACCAGAAAAGGCTGCTAAATGGTTGCTTTAAAAAAAAAAAAAGTCTCTAGAAGGTCTGAATATTCTATAAATATAACATCAAAGTCCCTGAAGAAGAAATACTGACTTTCGGTCATTTATTCTTTCGCTGGACACCTGGTGGTCGACTTGGGATCAGTCCGACCGACTGTTTGGGCACTCCCTGTTTAAGGTGAAGAGTGGGTGAGAGCGGGTTCTTAATCAGTAAGAGCGTTTGCTTTGACCATGCACCTTCGACCAAGTACCACCATGCACTAAGTACCAATTAGTGCATGGTAGTGGTAAGGCGTGGTTCTGTAACGGTAGGCGTGGTTCTGTAACGGTAGGCGTGGTTCTGTAACGGTAGGCGTGGTTCTGTAACGGTAGGCCTGGTTCTGTAACGGTAGGCGTGGTTCTGTAACGGTAGGCGTGGTTCTGTAACGTTAAACATGTTAAAACAATGACATTTCATGTTTTTAAGCAATTAAAGATTAAAATTGGTCACAAAGACATTTCATGTCCAGATGAATTTACCTATATAAGCTCTCTCCTGGTCCCTGGTCAGCCCGGGTGGAATGACCGTAGGCATGCCTGGGATGATGGTCTTCTGATCCGGAGTCTCTGGGTTCCACCGACTCCTCTTTCTTTGTTTCTTCTGCCCAAAGTCTGCAGGACGTCAAACAATGACCAGTTTTAATGGTACTTTAATACCAACCATCAGGAGACCAAGTTAAAGTCACCATAGACCCGGTTAGAGTGAGTTTAACCTCCGTAAAAGTCACTATAGACCCGGTTAGAGTGTGTTTAACCCCCGTTAAAGTCACCATAGACCCGGTTAGAGTGTGTTTAACCCCGTTAAAGTCACCTTAGACCCGGTTAGAGTGTGTTTAACCCCCGTTAAAGTCACCTTAGACCCGGTTAGAGTGTGTTTAACCCCCGTTAAAGTCACCATGGACCCGGTTAGAGTGTGTTTAACCCCCGTTAAAGTCACCATAGACCCGGTTAGAGTGTGTTTAACCCCCGTTAAAGTCACCATAGACCCGGTTAGAGTGTGTTTAAACCCGTTAAAGTCACCATGGACCCGGTTAGAGTGTGTTTAACCCCCGTTAAAGTCACCATAGACCCGGTTAGAGTGTGTTTAACCCCGTTAAAGTTACCATAGACCCGGTTAGAGTGTGTTTAACCCCCGTTAAAGTCACCATAGACCCGGTTAGAGTGTGTTTAAACCCGTTAAAGTCACTATAGACCCGGTTAGAGTGTGTTTAACCCCCGTTAAAGTCACCATGGACCCGGTTAGAGTGTGTTTAACCTCCGTTAAAGTCACTATAGACCCGGTTAGAGTGTGTTTAACCCCCGTTAAAGTCACCATAGACCCGGTTAGAGTGTGTTTAAACCCGTTAAAGTCACCATAGACCCGGTTAGAGTGTGTTTAACCCCGTTAAAGTTACCATAGACCCGGTTAGGGTGTGTTTAACCCCCGTTAAAGTCACCATAGACCCGGTTAGAGTGTGTTTAAACCCGTTAAAGTCACCATAGACCCGGTTAGAGTGTGTTTAACCCCGTTAAAGTCACTATAGACCCGGTTAGAGTGTGTTTAACCCCCGTTAAAGTCACCATAGACCCGGTTAGAGTGTGTTTAAACCCGTTAAAGTCACCATAGACCCGGTTAGAGTGTGTTTAACCCCGTTAAAGTTACCATAGACCCGGTTAGAGTGTGTTTAACCCCCGTTAAAGTCACCATAGACCCGGTTAGAGTGTGTTTAAACCCGTTAAAGTCACCATAGACCCGGTTAGAGTGTGTTTAACCCCCGTTAAAGTCACCATAGACCCGGTTAGAGTGTGTTTAAACCCGTTAAAGTCACCATAGACCCGGTTAGAGTGTGTTTAACCCCGTTAAAGTCACCATAGACCCGGTTAGGGTGTGTTTAACCCCCGTTAAAGTCACTTTAGACCCGGTTAGGGTGTGTTTAACCCCCGTTAAAGTCACCATAGACCCGGTTAGAGTGTGTTTAACCCCGTTAAAGTCACTATAGACCCGGTTAGGGTGTGTTTAACCCCCGTTCAAGTCACCATAGACCCGGTTAGAGTGTGTTTAAACCCGTTAAAGTCACTATGGACCCGGTTAGAGTGTGTTTAAACCCCGTTAAAGTCACCATAGACCCGGTTAGAGTGTGTTTAAACCCCGTTAAAGTCACCATAGACCCGGTTAGAGTGTGTTTAAACCCGTTAAAGTCACTATGGACCCGGTTAGAGTGTGTTTAAACCCCGTTAAAGTCACCATAGACCCGGTTAGAGTGTGTTTAAACCCCGTTAAAGTCACCATAGACCCGGTTAGAGTGTGTTTAAACCCCGTTAAAGTCACTATAGACCCGGTTAGTGTGTTTAACACCCGTTAAAGTCACCATAGACCCGGTTAGAGTGTGTTTAACCCCCGTTAAAGTCACCATAGACCCGTTTAGAGTTTGTTTAACCCCCGTTAAAGTCACCATAGACCCGGTTAGAGTGTGTTTAAACCGGTCATTATTAAAACCAGAGGTTGGTGAATGTTTATAGAATCAGAAGGACTTTTATTTTGATGGTCAGTGAATAAGATTCAGAGAGGTATTTTAATAAGCAAAGAATAATAAACATATTATTAAAAATGAATAAATTTAAACTATGATTAAACTGTACCTGCTTTGGCGGGCTGCTGCTGGAATCCCGCCCCGGCTCCAGGGGTAAACTGCTGCTGCGGGAAGGCCTGCATGGGGGCGCTCTGGAAGGCCTGCATGGGGGGGTAAGGTGCCGGGGCTCCGGGCCCCGCATCAAAGCCCCGCTTCGCTCCGATACTGGGGTGTAGTTTCCCCAGAGGAGTCGCGTTGGCTCCAGTAGCCATGAGGCGGATTAAACGATTTAATAAAACCACTAATAAAGAGACGGTAACGTGACCGTTAATCAGAAGATCAACTCAAAATGGCGGCCACACAAAGAGAACACATGACAGTAAGAGATTCTCCTATTGGATACACTGAAGTCTACACGCTGACCTCTCATTGGTCAATGTTACTGCCAGTCACAAGTTTAAACCAATCAGTGTCGTTTTTCCAAAGAAAATAGGTTAGTTAGTTTTTCTGCTCAATCTTGTTTGATTAATTTGAGCTAATTATTTTTTATAATAATGCTAGAAAATAATCAAAATGTGATTCATCAAAAAAATAGAAAAAAAAAATAACGGTAATAAAAATATTTAAAAAAAACCAAACAAAAAAACCCATAAAAATAAAACATTAAAAACGTTATTAAAAAAAGAGTCTTTAAGTCTTTTTTAAAAAGTTTCCAGACTTTTTGGTCCTGGAAACTTTCCATTTCCTCCTCCTCTTGAGGAGGAAATGGAGCTCGTTTAAAGTCGTCATGGCAACGACCTGAAAGGCTGTGCCCACCATGGTGCCCAGCCTGGTCCTGGCCTGGTGAGGTGGGTGAGCAGCTCAGTGAAGACGTTCCATGAATACATTAATGGGTATTGAAAAGGCACAGTGACCTCACAGCAAGAAGGTCAGGGTTCGAGTTCCAAAGTGGGGGCGATCCTTGAAACACTGGTCTTTCTGTGTGTAATTTGCATGTTCTCCCTGTGTATGTGTGGGTTTTCTCTGGTTTCCTCCAAAAACATACATGTTAGGTTGATTGGCTGCTATGACATTGCCCCCAGAGATGAGTGTGTGTGTGTGTGTGTGATCCTGCAATAGTCTGGTGACGGTTATCCATAACGGGGTCAGCCAGGATAGGCTCCAGTGACCCCGCTATGGATAACTGTTCAAAAAACAAAGTTCTTTTTAATAAACGTTTAAAAACGTGTAAAAACGTAAAGAAGCTCAGACCTCGTCTTCTGAATCACTTATCCTCAATGGAGCCTATCCCGGCTGATTTCAGGCAGGTTACACCCTAAACAGGTCACCAGTCTGTTGCAGGGCCACACACACACACACACACACACACACTCATCCCTAGAAAGTATTTCATGCGTGTATTTCATTCAAACCAACATGCATGTTTATGGAGGGTGGGAGGAAACTGGAAAAAATACACATACGGGGAGAACATGCAAACTCTACACAGAAAAACCAGTGTTTCAACTCTCGCCCCCATTCTGGGACTCAAACCCTGACCTTCTTGCTGTGAGGTCACCGTGGTAACCACTGCATCCCTCTGCAGACCTGTTTTTTTTTTTTTTTTTTTTTTTTATCTTCAGCCATTTTTAAAAAACTTTTCAGCTAATTTCAGCATCGATTTAATCAAACTTTAATTTTCAGCTGTTTTCTTATTTTTAAATTATTTTGACTTAATTTGACTTTTTATAAACTATATATTTTTTTTCCAACTTTTATGCTGCATAGAAAAAACAAATTATTTTCTCTGTAAAAAAAAAACGAGAATTTTCACAACTGAAAATTGTGTTTTTACATATTTTTATTGAGATAATTTCCATTTTTAACACGTCAGTAAGAGTCTGAGCGACTCCTGACAAACCCACCTGGACCTGTCCTCCTAGTCCACCTGGATCTGTCCTTCTAGTCCACCTGGATCCGTCCTCCTAGTCCACCTGGATCCGTCCTCCTAGTCCACCTGGATCCGTCCTCCTAGTCCACCTGGATCTGTCCTTCTAGTCCACCTGGATCTGTCCTTCTAGTCCACCTGGATCCGTCCTCCTAGTCCACCTGGATCCGTCCTTCTAGTCCACCTGGATCTGTCCTTCTAGTCCACCTGGATCCGTCCTTCTAGTCCACCTGGATCTGTCCTTCTAGTCCACCTGGATCCGTCCTTCTAGTCCACCTGGATCCGTCCTTCTAGTCCACCTGGATCCGTCCTTCTAGTCCACCTGGATCCGTCCTTCTAGTCCACCTGGATCCGTCCTTCTAGTCCACCTGGATCTGTCCTTCTAGTCCACCTGGATCCGTCCTTCTAGTCCACCTGGATCTGTCCTTCTAGTCCACCTGGATCTGTCCTTCTAGTCCACCTGGATCCGTCCTTCTAGTCCACCTGGATCTGTCCTTCTAGTCCACCTGGATCTGTCCTTCTGCTTCTTCTCTTGGAAAGTTTTGGGAAATTTTCTCAAGTTCTTCTAACTCGGTCCGTCTTGAGCTTTAAATGGTCTTCTGAAGGGTTTGAGTTGTGAGACGTTAACAGATAAGATTGGGTAAAGCAGAGGGACGGAAGAGGCAGTATGATGGTGTGGAAACAGTTCACCTGAAGGACACGAGGCCAGGGGTGTGAACTCGGTGTAGACTGGTGTGTGTGGTGTGTGTGAACAACGGTGGGATTTTTAATTTAAGAAAGCACGAGTTTACTCTAGGTGAGACTTTTTGCATCTGGGACCAACCAAGATAGAAATTCTCATTGCAGCTAAATAAACTTATTTAGACCAGCACATAAAGTCAGTTTTTTATATTTTAAACGCTCATGTTTACATCAGTAATGTTTTCAAATCCCAGGATTTTTTCAGGCGTCTGCCCCTGAAGGTAAACCTGCTAAAATTCGGGGAAGACATCTTTGACGCAATCGGAGACAAAAAGAATCTTTCTGTCTGAACGAGAGGTGCAGCTCGATGGTTTTCTTTGGCGAGGCTCTAAGAGTGATGACATTGATGAGTACGCCATCTTCTTCTTCTTCTCCTTTCGGCATTTCCCTCCAGGCGGCGCCACATCAAGTCAGTTTCTTCCATCTATCCCTATCTCCTGCATCCTCTTCAGTCACACCAACTATCTTCATGTCTTCCTTCACTGTATCCATGAACCTCCTCTTTGGTCTTCCTCTAGTCCTCTTTCCTGGTGGTTCCAAACCCAGCATCCTTCTTCTGATGTACTCTCTCTCTCTCCTCTGTACATGTCCAAACCATCTCAGTCTGACCTCTCTGACTTTAAAACCTTTAACATGTGCTGTTCCTCTGATCCTGTCCATCCTGGTCACTCCCAGAGAGATCCTCAGCATCTTCATCTCTGATACAAACATCTCTGCTTCCTGTCTTTTCTTCAGTGACACTGTCTCTAGACCAATCAGCATGGCCGCTCTCACCACACTGTCTCTAGACCAATCAGCATGGCCACTCTCACCACACTGTCTCTAGACCAATCAGCATGGCCACACTCACCACACTGTCTCTAGACCAATCAGCATGGCCGCTCTCAGCACACTGTCTCTAGACCAATCAGCATGGCCGCTCTCACCACGGTTTTGTACACTTTTTCTTTCATTTTATCTGAAACTCTTCTATCACACATCACACCTGATACTTTCCTCCACCCGTTCCAACCTGCTTGAACACGCTTCTTCACCTCTTCTCCACACTCTCCATTGCTCTGGACTGTTGATCCTAGATACTTAAAATCTTCCACCTTCTTTCTCTCTTCTACCTGTAACCTCACTTTTCCATTTGGATCCCTCTCATTCACACACATGTACTCTGTTTTACTCTAATCTTCATTCCTCTTCTTCCTAGTGCAAACCTCCACCTGAGTACGCCATCACTAGTGTCAATATTGACGATAAGCGTGCCAGCTGTACCGCTCCAGTAACCATACGGGTGACATGTTCAGTGACCTGAGAGAGGAACGCCACGCTTCGCTTGGTATAAACGACTGAACACAAACGACTGTCAACAAACTTTTAATGAAAAAGACAAAATAACATGACAGTAAATCCGTTAAAGAGGCTGACGTATTCGCTCGTGTCCATCAGGAGACTCACCTTCAACATGCACCAGCACGTCTTATCTGCGACCTGCACTGGGGAGAGAAAGCTAGTAGGCGTAGCGTGCCCGGTCAGCCGCGGGATCCCGCGCGAGATTGTACCCGGAGCTTCTTGCCACTGGGGAAAGCCGCGAACGCTCGTACGTGTATCCAGACGCCTCGCCGGCAACCCTTCGGATCGGACTCCGGTCACGTGAGTAGTATGAGGGGATCGGGGCTGGTGCAGAGGGCATAGCGGGACACTCGTACGAGGCGACACTCGCGGGGGGGAGGCGTTCCCTCAGACCTGCAGAAGACGTGGCTGCTGGAGCGGGCAGCGCTACACCCTGGCGGGCTTCGTAATAACCGTCTCCGTATGTAGCGGCCCGGTACTTCTCGTAGTAGTCCACCACCCCGTACGGATCGCGCGCCTCGTAAGCCGCGTGGCGCACCGAGTAGGCTGGAACCGCACCGTAGAGCGAGCCGCTGCTCCTGTAAGCCGCCTCGCTGCCGTACATTCGAGCCATGCTAGAATCTGTCGCCGTGGGAACGGTGTAGCCCCCGTACCTGGCGGAACCGTCGTAGCTCGCGCCTCCTCGGTAATTTGCCGCGCTGGTCTGACCGGACTCCCGGGAGAAAGCGTAGGCGCCGCCGTACTGCGTATTAGCAGCGAAGTCCTGAAAAGCCCGCTCGCGCTCAGCGAACCTCGACTCACTGAATCCATCCGCCTTCGGCTCCGAGCTGTTTCTGTGGAAGCCGTTTTGGTCTAGAGGACATTCTTTGGACCAGTGTCCCTCCTGCCCGCAACGGTAACAACCCGATCCGTCTCCCATGCCCGGTGCCGTACGCAGGCGGCTAGTGGAAAGCCTCACGCTCATCAGTTTGCCTTAAAGAGAGAACACGGGGTCATCAAAGACATTAACACGGTGAGTACCCGCCCACACCTGGACTACCCGCCCACACCTTCCTGCCTGCTCTACCTGCCCAACAACCCAGCAGGTCACCTTTAAAGGCCGTGTTGTTCAACTGATTAATGGCCTCCACAGCGTCCTCCATCCGCTCCATGTGAACGAACGCATAGTTTTTTACGATGTCGCACTCAAGCACGGGCCCAAACTCCTCAAACTTGGAACGTAGCTCCAGGTTGCTGCAGGCGATGTTGCCCACGTACAGCTTGGTGGAGCCCCTGGACTTGCCGTGGCTCAGCTCCACGTTGAGCGGCTGCTCGTTCAGCATGTAATGATGAAGGTTCTTGATGGCCTCCTCGGCCTCCGCCTTGCTGTCCATGTGCACGAAGCCAAAGTTCTTCACAATAGAGCATTCCGCGATCTTGCCATACTGCGAGAAAAGGGAACGAAGTTCATCCGACGTCGTCTTTGGCGACAAGTTGCCGATGAATATTTTCACCATGATGGAGTCTGCAGGTCACTGTGGACGAAGAGAAAGATCAACTCAGCAGTTTTAAAACATGTTGAATACTGCTGTGTCAGGTTTACAGCTCAGAAGAAACCTGCACCCAAAATCTATCAGAACCATGTTCACATCTAAGACAGGTTCATTCATCCAGCAGGGATCCGTCATAAGTATCTCGGGGTCTTTCAATTCAATTTTATTTTTTAGCCCAAAATCACAGAATGTCCGTCTCAATGGGCTTCACAAGAAAAAAAGGAATGTATTAAAACAAATACACAACAAGAAAAATAACTAACAAATGCTAACTAAACAAGACTAGCACATTTATGCACTTAGACTCTCCTTCTCGGTGAGGAAAAACTCCTAAAAAACCCATCAGTGGGGAAAAAATAAGAAACCTCATGGGGATCCTCATGAAAGAAAGATCCCTCCCCCGGGACGAGCAACCAATGTGTCACAGATTATTGTTTAAATATTAGGTTATTCTAATCTACAGCTAAATATCTAAAGAAGTCAATAGATGTTCTTCATCCTGATGGAAACACGGGGGACTCCTCAGCCCGGAGATGCCCAGATGTCCCGAAGATGTCTTGTTCACGAGTGGGGGAAGGATGGAGCGGAAGATCGACAGGCGGATCGGTGCGGCATCAGCAATAACTAGGACGCTGCATCGGTCCGTCAAGGTAAAGAGAGAGCTGAGCCGAAAAGCAAAGCTCTCGATTTACAAGTCGATCTATGTTCCTACCCTCACCATGGTAACCAGGATCTATGTTCCTACCCTCACCATGGTAACCAGGATCTATGTTCCTACCCTCACCATGGTAACCAGGATCTACGGTCCTACCCTCACCATGGTAACCAGGATCTATGTTCCTACCCTCACCATGGTAACCAGGATCTACGGTCCTACCCTCACCATGGTAACCAGGATCTACGGTCCTACCCTCACCATGGTAACCAGGATCTATGTTCCTACCCTCACCATGGTAACCAGGATCTATGTTCCTACCCTCACCATGGTAACCAGGATCTACGGTCCTACCCTCACCATGGTAACCAGGATCTATGTTCCTACCCTCACCATGGTAACCAGGATCTATGTTCCTACCCTCACCATGGTAACCAGGATCTACGGTCCTACCCTCACCATGGTAACCAGGATCTATGTTCCTACCCTCACCATGGTAACCAGGATCTACGGTCCTACCCTCACCATGGTAACCAGGATCTACGTTCCTATCCTCACCATGGTAACCAGGATCTACGTTCCTATCTTCACCATGGTAACCAGGATCTACGTTCCTACCCTCACCATGGTAACCAGGATCTACGTTCCTACCCTCACCATGGTAACCAGGATCTACGTTCCTACCCTCACCTTGGTAACCAGGATCTACGTTCCTACCCTCACCATGGTAACCAGGATCTACGTTCCTACTCTCACCATGGTAACCAGCTGTGGGTGGTGACCGAAAGAATGAGATCGCGGGTACAAGCGGCCGAAATGAGCTTCCTCCGCAGGGTAGCTGGGCTCTCACTCAGAGATCGGGTGAGGAGCTCTGCCATCCGGGAGGAGCTCGGTGTCGAGCCGCTCCTCCAGGTCGAGAGGAGCCAGATGGGGTGGTTCAGGCATCTGGTCGGGATGCCCCCCGAGCGCCTCGCGGGCGAGGTGTTTTGGGCACGTCCCACCAGGAGGAGACCAAGGGGCAGACCCTGGACCCGCTGGAGAGACTATGTCTCACAGCTGGCCGGGAAACGACTTGGGATCCTCTCAGGTGGGATGGAGGATGCAGCCGGGGAGAGAGAAGCCTGGGCTGCCCGTTTGAGGCTGTTGCCCCCGCGACCCGACCCCGGAACAAGCGGAAGATGACGGAACGGATCCGTCATATGAAGGGTTTAAAAGTGTCTATAGATATATATTCTTAAGCCCCGCCCCTTTTAAAGGGCAAGAACGTGCTAACCTTGTCTAGCTGGCATTTGTTAGTCTTCTTGTTGTGTGTTTGTTGTGTATTATTTGTGTTTGTTGTGTACTCAGAACCTTTCTGAATCCTCGATGTGAAACTCATTTTGACAGTTAGTTTGTGATTTTTAGTTTTATAAATAAAATGGAATTAATTGATTTCTTAAACCCTTGTTTTTCTTCCTGTGAGTCCATGTAAAATAACAAGAGTAACTAAACCTCATCCATACGTGGTTTTAATGGGTGGTTTTATTGTAAAATAAAATCATTTGATGTAATTTATATGATAATCTTACATCTGTCACTTGGTAACACTGGGTGGTATGAGATGGTATGAGATGTGGCATCCCATAGCAAGGAGCCATCACAAGCTCCTTTTTTATATAAAAAAATCAAATAAGAATGAAATTAATTGCGATAATTTGACAAGTATTTGCGCAAAAAGCGGAAGTTATGTCTTTATTTGAAAAATGAGCAGGATTTTTAAAATGAAAGCTTCGCCATTTTGCCTGATGGCCTTGTTGCCGCTGCAGCGGGCACTGGGCACCAGCTCCTCATTAGGAGTGGGTGGCAGGGCAGAGCAGCAGGGCATGCTTACTCAGAACTTTAGAAGAACATGAAAAAATAAAACATCAGAACAAGAAGAAAGATTCTTACCTCAGAGAAAAAAACCCCTCAAAACCTCCTTTTGAGCCTGAGACGAAATGGCGACTGCTACTGACGTCACAACCTCCGATTATTGCATGTACTCACCAGAGGGGGGCGCCAAAACTAACAAAAGCACTTCATGGTTTTAAAAGTTTTACTTTTTATTTATTTAAAAGCACATTTTTCTTCATTTTCAGCCACAGAAATAAAAGACATTCACAAATGGAATTAAAACGAGTTTATTTGGGGACTTTTTTGTACATTTTACATTTTATTCAATAAGAAATGCAAATTAAAGTTTTAAATGAGAGAAAAGACTGGAATGTTTTCACACGTTACGTCACGCAGACGTGAAAAAAAAAAAAAAGTCCTGAAACAAACAGCTGAGCTTTTCAAACTGAAACTTGCAGTGAAAAAAAAAACTTGAAGAAAAACTGTGAAGGTCTTTAAACATCTCGGAGACAGCTTCAAACGTAGAACAGTCTGACCTTTCAGACACCGTCCTGCAGAGAGAACAAAGAGTTAACCAGGTTCAGAATGTAGAACAGTCTGACCTCTCAGACACTGGTGTGCAGTCGAGATGTGAGGCTTAGCCCTTCTGAGCATGTCCAGAACTCAGACTCCTCCCTTCCCGACATCTTGAAACCCGTTTTGAAGTCTTTTGCTTACCAGGGGCTGCATCGCCAGGGGCAACAACTCTCACCCCGGCATCATCCCCCAGCTCACTCAGGAGAATCCTGAGGTGTTCCCTGTCCAGCTGTAGGGCATAGACTCTCCAACAGGTCAGGGAACACCTCACTAGAGAGGGAGGCATCCTGACCAGATGCCTGAACCACCCCACCTCGCTTCTCTTGACACAGAGAAGCAACAGCTCTACTCTGAGCTCCTCCAGGATGGCAGAACTCTGCGAGCTTCCTCCCCTCCATTTCAGCCGTTTGTATCTGTGATCTCGTTCTTTCAGTCAATGCCCGCAGCTGGTTACCATGGTGAGGTTAGGAACGTAGATCCTGGTTACCATGGTGAGGTTAGGAACGTAGATCCTGGTTACCATGGTGAGGGTAGGAATGTAGATCCTGGTTACCATGATGAGGGTAGGAACGTAGATCCTGGTTACCATGGTGAGGGTAGGAATGTAGATCCTGGTTACCATGGTGAGGGTAGGAACGTAGATCCTGGTTACCATGGTGAGGGTAGGAACGTAGATCCTGGTTACCATGGTGAGGGTAAGAACGTAGATCCTGGTTACCATGGTGAGGGTATGAACGTAGATCCTGGGTACGATGGTGATGGTAGGAACGTAGATCCTGGGTACCATGGTGAGGGTAGGAACATAGATCCTGGTTACCATGGTGAGGGTATAAACGTAGATCCTGGTTACCATGGTGAGGGTAGGAACCTAGATCCTGGTTACCATGGTGAGGGTAGGAACCTAGATCCTGGTTACCATGGTGAGGGTAGGAACCTAGATCCTGGTTACCATGGTGAGGGTATAAACGTAGATCCTGGTTACCATGGTGAGGGTAGGAACGTAGATTGACTAGTAAATCCAGTACCATAGCTTGAAACCTATAACAATATTAAACAGGTGTTTTTTTTATTGTTCTATTCCAGCAGGATTGTGTCTGATGAACACATTTATCTGTGGGTACCCACGCTACCGTCGGAAGACCAGATCAATAAAGTAAAAGTATTTTCGTAAGTAAAATAAAGTTTTAACTAGTTTGTTCCGCTCATTAGGATCGATAGATTAAGTGGACGCTTATGTTAACGTGCCTTACATCTCGACAGAACACCGGACCTGCAAGAAGAACAAAGGGTTAACCAGGATGTAGAACCGGATTCCGTCAAACAGGATTCTCTTGTACATCCAATTCATCAGGATAACAGAAAAACAATGTGATTGTTGGAACGTTATGTACTGAATCCAAAAGGAATGAAAAAGTTACACAGTATTAACCAGATGGCACAAAACTGGAAAAGAAACAGTTTCAAAGTTTCAGTGTGTTGAATCTCATGCTGGGACATATTTGTCTGATAAGAGCCACGTGTTTTTGTGGAGATAAAAGTTTCTGTTACAAAGTTTCCTCCTAAAAAAGTAGAAATACACAGAGAATCATTTTTGTGGTGAGGATGATGCAGATTGATGGACACCATGTTCCAGCACGGAGGTGGTGGAGTCATGGTTTGGCCTGCTCTGTCCCTTCAGGATCCCTAAAGAAGTAACAATATGGCTGTGCCGCCGGTTGGTATAGACTCTGTACCATCGGTTGGTATAGACTCTGTACCACCGGTTGGTATAGACTCTGTACCGCCGGTTGGTATAGACTCTGTACCACTGGTTGGTATAGACTCTGTACCACTGGTTGGTATAGACTCTGTACCACTGGTTGGTATAGACTCTGTACCACCGGTTGGTATAGACTCTGTACCACCGGTTGGTATAGACTCTGTACCACCGGTTGGTATAGACTCTGTACCACTGGTTGGTATAGACTCTGTACCATCGGTTGGTATAGACTCTGTACCACCGGTTGGTATAGACTCTGTACCGCCGGTTGGTATAGACTCTGTACCACTGGTTGGTATAGACTCTGTACCACTGGTTGGTATAGACTCTGTACCACTGGTTGGTATAGACTCTGTACCACCGGTTGGTATAGACTCTGTACCACCGGTTGGTATAGACTCTGTACCACCGGTTGGTATAGACTCTGTACCACCGGTTGGTATAGACTCTGTACCACTGGTTGGTATAGACTCTGTACCACCGGTTGGTATAGACTCTGTACCACCGGTTGGTATAGACTCTGTACCACTGGTTGGTATAGACTCTGTACCACCGGTTGGTATAGACTATGTACCACTGGTTGGTATAGACTCTGTACCTCCGGTTGGTATAGACTCTGTACCACTGGTTGGTATAGACTCTGTACCACCAGTTGGTATAGACTCTGTACCACTGGTTGGTATAGACTCTGTACCACCGGTTGGTATAGACTCTGTACCACTGGTTGGTATAGACTCTGTACCACTGGTTGGTATAGACTCTGTACCACCAGTTGGTATAGACTCTGTACCACTGGTTGGTATAGACTCTGTACCACTGGTTGGTATAGACTCTGTACCACCAGTTGGTATAGACTCTGTACCACTGGTTGGTATAGACTCTGTACCACCGGTTGGTATAGACTCTGTACCACTGGTTGGTATAGACTCTGTACCACTGGTTGGTATAGACTCTGTACCACTGGTTGGTATAGACTCTGTACCACCGGTTGGTATAGACTCTGTACCTCCGGTTGGTATAGACTCTGTACCGCCGGTTGGCATAGACTCTGTACCACCGGTTGGTATAGACTCTGTACCACCGGTTGGTATAGACTCTGTACCACCGGTTGGTATAGACTCTGTACCTCCGGTTGGTATAGACTCTGTACCACCGGTTGGTATAGACTCTGTACCACTGGTTGGTATAGACTCTGTACCACTGGTTGGCATAGACTCTGTACCATAGGTTGGTATAGACTCTGTACCACTGGTTGGTATAGACTCTGTACCACCGGTTGGTATAGACTCTGTACCACCGGTTGGTATAGACTCTGTACCACCGGTTGGCATAGACTCTGTACCACCGGTTGGTATAGACTCTGTACCAACGGTTGGTATACCCTCTGTACCAACGGTTGGTATACCCTCTGTACCAACGGTTGGTATAGACTCTGTACCAACGGTTGGTATACCCTCTGTACCAACGGTTGGTATACCCTCTGTACCAACGGTTGGTATACCCTCTGTACCACTGGTTGGTATAGACTCTGTACCACTGGTTGGTATAGACTCTGTACCACCGGTTGGTATAGACTCTGTACCACTGGTTGGTATAGACTCTGTACCACTGGTTGGTATAGACTCTGTACCACTGGTTGGTATAGACTCTGTACCAACGGTTGGTATAGACTCTGTACCACCGGTTGGTATAGACTCTGTACCAACGGTTGGTATACCCTCTGTACCAACGGTTGGTATAGACTCTGTACCAACGGTTGGTATAGACTCTGTACCAACGGTTGGTATACCCTCTGTACCACTGGTTGGTATAGACTCTGTACCACCGGTTGGTATAGACTCTGTACCACCGGTTGGTATAGACTCTGTACCACTGGTTGGTATAGACTCTGTACCACTGGTTGGTATAGACTCTGTACCAACGGTTGGTATAGACTCTGTACCACCGGTTGGTATAGACTCTGTACCAACGGTTGGTATACCCTCTGTACCAACGGTTGGTATACCCTCTGTACCAACGGTTGGTATACCCTCTGTACCACTGGTTGGTATAGACTCTGTACCACTGGTTGGTATACCCTCTGTACCACCGGTTGGTATAGACTCTGTACCAACGGTTGGTATACCCTCTGTACCAACGGTTGGTATAGACTCTGTACCACTGGTTGGTATACCCTCTGTACCAACGGTTGGTATAGACTCTGTACCACTGGTTGGTATAGACTCTGTACCACCGGTTGGTATAGACTCTGTACCACTGGTTGGTATAGACTCTGTACCACTGGTTGGTATAGACTCTGTACCACTGGTTGGTATAGACTCTGTACCACCGGTTGGTATAGACTCTGTACCACCGGTTGGTATAGACTCTGTACCAACGGTTGGTATAGACTCTGTACCACTGGTTGGTATAGACTCTGTACCACCGGTTGGTATAGACTCTGTACCAACGGTTGGTATAGACTCTGTACCACTGGTTGGTATAGACTCTGTACCACTGGTTGGTATAGACTCTGTACCAACGGTTGGTATAGACTCTGTACCACTGGTTGGTATAGACTCTGTACCACCGGTTGGTATAGACTCTGTACCAACGGTTGGTATAGACTCTGTACCACCGGTTGGTATAGACTCTGTACCACCGGTTGGTATAGACTCTGTACCACTGGTTGGTATAGACTCTGTACCACTGGTTGGTATAGACTCTGTACCGCCGGTTGGTATAGACTCTGTACCAACGGTTGGTATAGACTCTGTACCAACGGTTGGTATAGACTCTGTACCACCGGTTGGTATAGACTCTGTACCACCGGTTGGTATAGACTCTGTACCACTGGTTGGTATAGACTCTGTACCACCGGTTGGTATAGACTCTGTACCACTGGTTGGTATAGACTCTGTACCACTGGTTGGTATAGACTCTGTACCGCCGGTTGGTATAGACTCTGTACCACCGGTTGGTATAGACTCTGTACCACTGGTTGGTATAGACTCTGTACCACCGGTTGGTATAGACTCTGTACCAACGGTTGGTATAGACTCTGTACCACTGGTTGGTATAGACTCTGTACCAACGGTTGGTATAGACTCTGTACCACTGGTTGGTATAGACTCTGTACCACCGGTTGGTATAGACTCTGTACCAACGGTTGGTATAGACTCTGTACCACCGGTTGGTATAGACTCTGTACCACCGGTTGGTATAGACTCTGTACCACTGGTTGGTATAGACTCTGTACCACTGGTTGGTATAGACTCTGTACCGCCGGTTGGTATAGACTCTGTACCACCGGTTGGTATAGACTCTGTACCACTGGTTGGTATAGACTCTGTACCACCGGTTGGTATAGACTCTGTACCAACGGTTGGTATAGACTCTGTACCACTGGTTGGTATAGACTCTGTACCACTGGTTGGTATAGACTCTGTACCACCGGTTGGTATAGACTCTGTACCACCGGTTGGTATAGACTCTGTACCACTGGTTGGTATAGACTCTGTACCACCGGTTGGTATAGACTCTGTACCAACGGTTGGTATACCCTCTGTACCAACGGTTGGTATAGACTCTGTACCACTGGTTGGTATAGACTCTGTACCACCGGTTGGTATAGACTCTGTACCACTGGTTGGTATAGACTCTGTACCACCGGTTGGTATAGACTCTGTACCACTGGTTGGTATAGACTCTGTACCACCGGTTGGTATAGACTCTGTACCAACGGTTGGTATAGACTCTGTACCACCGGTTGGTATAGACTCTGTACCAACGGTTGGTATAGACTCTGTACCACTGGTTGGTATAGACTCTGTACCACCGGTTGGTATAGACTCTGTACCACTGGTTGGTATAGACTCTGTACCACCGGTTGGTATAGACTCTGTACCAACGGTTGGTATAGACTCTGTACCAACGGTTGGTATACCCTCTGTACCAACGGTTGGTATACCCTCTGTACCAACGGTTGGTATAGACTCTGTACCACTGGTTGGTATAGACTCTGTACCACCGGTTGGTATAGACTCTGTACCACCGGTTGGTATAGACTCTGTACCAACGGTTGGTATACCCTCTGTACCACCGGTTGGTATAGACTCTGTACCACCGGTTGGCATAGACTCTGTACCACCGGTTGGTATAGACTCTGTACCACTGGTTGGTATAGACTCTGTACCACTGGTTGGTATAGACTCTGTACCACCGGTTGGCATAGACTCTGTACCACCAGTTGGTATAGACTCTGTACCACTGGTTGGTATAGACTCTGTACCACCGGTTGGTATAGACTCTGTACCACTGGTTGCTATGGACTATACCACGGGTTACTATAGACTCTATACCGCTGGTTGGCATAGAGCCACTGTGTGTGCAAAGTGTTGCTCACCTCGGGCACCGCAGCTTAGTAAGGTGCGTAGCGTTGTGTGTAATGGTCCTTGGGCCGGGTCCCAGAGAAGGAGGTCCTGCTATCACTGGCAGGGGACAGCCGTGTCCGCTCGTAGCTGTAACCACCGGAGGGCGGTGCCGTTCGCCGACCCTGGCCGAACTCCTGAGTGTAATATGCGGTCGCCGCAGATGGTGGCGGCGGAAGTCTGCGTTCGAATGGATCTACACTGGAGGACAGCTTAGAGGCAGAAGAGGGGGGAGGAGGGGGAGGAGGGATATAGGAAAGGCGGCGGTCTTCGAAATAACTTGAGCCGTAAGGGCGGGCTCGGTATTTTTCATAATAGTCAACACTGCTGTAGAAACGGTCGTATGAAGAGTCGGCGTAAGAGCCGAGCGGCCTGCTGCCATAGCGATCTGGCAGCTCGTTTCTGTAGCCACTGGGCCTACGCGGGGGCAGACCGGCAGCATAACTGGTCCGGCCGTACGGAGAGCTACTCATGTAATCAGCTGCTGGAGATCCGGCCATTCCGTAGCCGTAAGACTGGGAGGAGTAGTGCTGGCCCCGCCCACCGCGACCGTCGCTGTAGCTACCGTTCCGATCGTTCGGGCAGTCTTTCGACCAATGACCGTGTTTTCCGCAGACAAAGCAGCCGGTATGATCTCCCATTCCCGGAGCGGTGCGAAGCCGACTGGTGGACAGCTGTACGTTCATCAGCTTGCCTTGTGAGGAAAGAGAAGAAACGCATGAGACCGTGCGGTTTTCTACACGCTAATACCTCCGGTCCACCTGGAAATGCTTAGGACGGCCCTGTACCAACAGACAGACATAACAACTAGCTCCCCTGCCCGGGTTCACCTTTGAAGGCCGTGTTGTCCAGCTTATTGATGGCCTCCATGGCGTCGTCCACCCGTTCCATGTGAACAAAGGCATAGTCCTTTACTATGTCGCACTCCACCACCGGTCCAAACTCCTGAAACTTGGCACGCAGCACCTCGTTGGTGACATCCTCCGCCAGGTTGCTGACGTGGAGCTTGGTGGTGGACTTGGGCCGGCCTCTGCTCATCTCCACGTTCATGCGCCAGCCATTCAACTCCTGCTGGTGCAGGTTCTTGATGGCCTCCTCGGCCTCTGCCAAGTTGCTCATGTGCACGAAACCAAAGTTTTTCACCACATCGGACTCGGTCACTTTACCGTACTTCTCGAAAAGTTCCCTCAGCTCCTCCGCTGTGGTGCTGCAGGCTAGGTTGCCGATAAAAATCTTCACCATGGTGAGTTTTCTGCAGGAAGAAGAGAAGCGTGTCTGAGATGTGACATGGAAACGCAGTTTGACTCCACCCCCTCAAAACAAGACGAAATCTACTGGTAGACCCTCCATCCCACATCAATAGAACCAGTAAGACCAGCACGTCGGCACTATCAGCGGTCTGACAGAGAATATATATATAAAAAAAATAAATAAATAAATTTCTGGTCGAACCACAGATTCTTTTGATCCACTCGTAAAGTTTCATGTTTTAATCTTCGTCAGTGTTTTTACTCCTTACACTAGTTGTGGTTAAAATGAGGTGAAGATGGAAGCGTTCAGAAGATTTTAACGTATCTTATCGATAACGCTTATCAATCCAGTCTCTAATCTCTATTTTATTATTTTAATATTTTATTATTATTATCATCATTTATTTTCCTTCATGTATAAATACTGTCTATTTCTTTCTTGTTGATGCTGTAATGCACAAATTTCCTAAGTGTGGGATCAATAAAGTAAATCTAATCTAATCAAGACTTTTATTGATACTGTTTTTAGTGTAAAAACAAGTAAAAGAAGGTAAATAAACAATATAAAACAAATTAAAAATGATTGACGTAAAGGAGTTTAAGTTAATATTCAAACTGGTTTCTTCTGAATAGTTTGTTTTCTTTTACATGTTTTTACACCAAAAGAAAATCAATAAAAATATTGATGAGTGCTCCGGTCCTCAGCTTCTGTCCTGAAGGTCGTCCATGTGTTCCTGATTAAACATACAGAAATTATATTTGTTATATTTACCAGCTGGATCCGATCTGTAGAAGCAAGAAAAAAACTTTCATCCCACCGGCCCTCCAACCTGACCTCGACACCCTGTGGACTACATCAGCGGTCCCAACCCACCGGGCCGCACAGAAAGAAGAAATAACTTCCATTTGGTTTAATATTCGAGCCATAACGATGTTTTGATTTAAAAACTCGCTGGATTTTCTGTCAAAGACTCACCTCTGACTCATCATTCCATTAAATTTAAAACCCTAAACTATCGAAATGAGTAAAAAACAAACACCTTTATGAAGTTTTTTTTTGCTAAGCTGAGTTCCAGAGTTACGAAGCAGACTTTAGAAACACTCTTCAGGTTAAAACGGGACTGTCTGGTTCCAGCAAAACAAACTCTGACTGATCTAGTCTTAGTGGGAGGGGCCTCACTGTTTCTTTATTCACTTTTTGTGATGTCTTATAATTTGAGGATATGTTTTATCGTTACCATGGCAACCAGAGTGCGTTACCATGGCAACCAGAGTGAAGAGAGAATGTTTCCATAAAGACGCTGCTAATAAATTTTCTCGTGAAGACAAACTGGATTTAAGTTTATTTTTATTGATTAAAAATCCAGTTTTTCAGGCTGGTTTTGTTCAGTTTTTTCCGGACCCTGAAAATGTAGTCATACACTAAACGAGTCCGTGGAGCAGGAAAGGTTATGGACCCCTGGACTGAGGCATGGGCTCAGTGGTAATCTAACTGGCTTCATTCTACCACTGAGCTAACGCCTCCTTTCCATACACAACCATTCAGCACAACACGGCGGCAGCAAAGCATCATGGCACTGTTTAACTAAAAACAACGCATTCAATATTTAATTAAAACAGTGCGTAAAACACATTTAAATTAATTTCCGTATAAAAGTTTTTTTCTAAAAGAAAAAAACAGTCTCGGTTAAAATGTTTATTTCCTGCTGCGTGAAAAACATGAAGCTAAAGAAGCTAAAGCGGCTAACGGCGTTTTTTCGTCCCTACAGAACGGTTTCCATGGAGATAAACATACCGTTCTTATTGATTTTAATTAAAATCAGCTGGTTTTTTTTCTCCCATTAACCCTTTAATTTTACTTACTGTAAAATAAGCTTAAATAATCAAAGAAACGCTGAATGGCCGAGTTTCTACCGCGCTTGTTTTTCTTCTGTGATTTCCTGGAATCAGACTCACGAGCGCCCCCTGTCTCTTCTTCTCTGATTCACTGTCTGAGCAGCATGACGTCACCTAGTGTCCCGGATGATGAACTGCAGGCTGTAATCTGATGAACATGAGTTTAAAATAATAATAAATAACAAAGAAGTAGGAAAAATAATAATATAAAATAACAATAAAAATAATGATAAATGAAAAAAACAACATAAATATTCAATGAAATATTTATATAAAAATGTATATTTTATATGTATATATTAAAAATTTATATGAAAATAATAATGAAGTTCTGGTGCTTTATTAAGGCTCAACATGGTAGTGAACATGGTAGTGAACACCAGTGATCCCGAGAAGATGCCCGAACCACCCTGTTTGGTTTCTCTTTATGTTGCTCAGCTGGAGAGGGTGCTAAAAAGATCCTTTCAGATCATCTCCAGGGATGGGACACCCATACCGGTTGGCACGGTACACGATTAGCATCTTTTTACTGGACCAAAAACTTTCAGTCTAATCGGTATCAGTGGAGGGGCGGGGGCAGAGAGCAAACATGGCTCGCTTTAAAAGACGGTCTGTGTCCCTCTCTGCTGCTCTACACGGAGTGTGTTATTAAGGAGGTGTGTGTGTGTGTGTGTGTGTGTGTGTGTGTGTGTGTGTGTGTGTGTGTGTGTGGTGGAGGGGAGCAGGGGAGTGCTCGGTGTTTGAGATCAACACTGTTGAATCAACAGGTCGTTTGTTTGTTTTCACACAATAAAGTATCAATAAGATATCAAATCGATAAGATAGCGGATCAATAAGCAGTATCAATAAGATGGTATCGATAATCATCCCGATGTACTGGGGAAGGTCTACAGACCTAGAGCTTCCATCATGGTGTGGAGCTTAGGCCAAAGATATACAGTACCCTTGACACAACAGACAGGCTCAGATGAAAAATCACAAGCAGATTTATTAGATTGATAAAAAGTCCAAATAAAGCAGACAAAACAGATAAACTAGGCAGGTTCTGATGTAGGAGCTGGAGCCAAAAACTGGATAACAGGTCAAGCATGATAAACGAACGATCTGGCGAAGAGTGAGTCAGAAACTGATCCATTTATGCTGCAGCAGAATGAATAGATTAGTTTCAGGTGTGACTAGTGCACACACACAGACAAGAGGGAGGGGGGAAACAGGACAAAGAGGGGGAACAGACTACGCTCCTGACAACAGCAGAGCAGGAAAGAGCAGGCTGCAGTGTAAACCGCCCTCCCCCCTCCCTCGCTCTGCCCCCTGCACCATTGGAAGTTCATGCAAACCAAAGTTTGATCGGCAGAAGTTCAATGATTTGACCAAACCCCATGTTTTAAGGACCTCCGTTGTTAGCGTGGGCTTCTCTGTTCCAAGGCTGGATGTCTCATTCTGATTGGTTATGTAAATTTGGTTGGTCTGAGCATGATGTATGATAGGTTAATAATTTATCACTGGTCTGAACAAACTAAACATTCAGTTTGTAAAATGTGTCTTTGCTCGTCCTTGAGCAGCTTGGAGTCGGTGTGAACAGTGGAGAAGTTCTTTCACACCATGGATGTGAGATGGATGACTGGTTTCATCATCAGGTTAATTAAAGACACCCATCGTCACTAAGATGTTTTCAAAGTCAATATTAATCTACTTAAATTTAAGAAAGAAAATTCTAATCATTTAATTATTTGGTGGAGGCATGGTGAGAATCACCTCCTTTGATTTCTCAAGTGTCTTTAACACCATTCCTCTTCTCCTTTCATCATTTCCCTTCAGGGGGCGCCACAGCAAGTCAGTCTTCCATCTAACCCTATCTCCTACATCCTCTTCAGTCACACCAACTATCTTCATGTCTTCACTGTATCCATGAACCTCCTCTTTGGACTTCCTCTAGTCCTCTTTCCTGGTGGTTCCAAACCCAGCATCCTTCTTCTGATGTACTCTCTCTCTCTCTCCTCTGCACATGTCCAAACCATCTCAGTCTGACCTCTCTGACTTTAAAACCTCTAACATGTGCTGTTCCTCTGATCCTGTCCATCCTGGTCACTCCCAGAGAGATCCTCAGCATCTTCATCTCTGCTACAAACATCTCTGTTTCCTGTCTTTGAATCAGTGACACTGTCTCTAGACCAATCAGCATGGCCGGTCTCACCACACTGTCTCTAGACCAATCAGCATGGCCGGTCTCACCACACTAGCTCTAGACCAATCAGCATGGCCGCTCTCACCACACTGTCTCTAGACCAATCAGCATGGCCGCTCTCACCACGCTGTCTCTAGACCAATCAGCATGGCCGCTCTCACCACGCTGTCTCTAGACCAATCAGCGTGGCCGCTCTCACCACGCTGTCTCTAGACCAATCAGCATGGCCGCTCTCACCACGCTGTCTCTAGACCAATCAGCGTGGCCGCTCTCACCACACTGTCTCTAGACCAATCAGCATGGCCGCTCTCACCACGCTGTCTCTAGACCAATCAGCATGGCCGCTCTCACCACGCTGTCTCTAGACCAATCAGCATGGCCGCTCTCACCACACTGTCTCTAGACCAATCAGCACGGCCGCTCTCACCACGCTGTCTCTGGACCAATCAGCATGGCCGCTCTCACCACACTGTCTCTAGACCAATCAGCATGGCCGGTCTCACCACACTAGCTCTAGACCAATCAGCATGGCCGCTCTCACCACACTGTCTCTAGACCAATCAGCATGGCCGCTCTCACCACACTGTCTCTAGACCAATCAGCATGGCCGCTCTCACCACGCTGTCTCTAGACCAATCAGCATGGCCGCTCTCACCACGCTGTCTCTAGACCAATCAGCATGGCCGCTCTCACCACGCTGTCTCTAGACCAATCAGCATGGCCGCTCTCACCACACTGTCTCTAGACCAATCAGCATGGCCGCTCTCACCACGCTGTCTCTAGACCAATCAGCGTGGCCGCTCTCACCACGCTGTCTCTAGACCAATCAGCATGGCCGCTCTCACCACGCTGTCTCTAGACCAATCAGCATGGCCGCTCTCACCACACTGTCTCTAGACTAATCATAATGGCCGCTCTCACCATACTGTCTCTAGACCAATCAGCATGGCCGCTCTCACCACACTGTCTCTAGACCAATCATAATGGCCGCTCTCACCACACTGTCTCTAGACCAATCATAATGGCCGCTCTCACCACGCTGTCTCTAGACCAATCAGCATGGCCGCTCTCACCACACTGTCTCTAGACCAATCAGCATGGCCGCTCTGACCACACTGTCTCTAAACCAATCAGCATGGCCGCTCTCACCACACTGTCTCTAGACCAATCAGCATGGCCGCTCTCACCACACTGTCTCCAGACCAATCAGCATGGCCGCTCTCACCACACTGTCTCTAGACCAATCAGCATGGCCACTCTCACCACACTGTCTCTAGACTAATCATAATGGCCGCTCTCACCACACTGTCTCTAGACCAATCAGCATGGCCGCTCTCACCACACTGTCTCTAGACCAATCAGCATGGCCGCTCTCACCACACTGTCTCTAGACCAATCAGCATGGCCGCTCTCACCACGGTTTTGTACACTTTTCCTTTCATTTTAGCTGAAACTCTTCTGTCACACATCACACCTGATACTTTCCTCCACCCGTTCCAGCCTGCCTGCACACACTTCTTCACCTCTTTTCCACACTCTCCATTGCTCTGGACTGTCAATCCTAGATACTTAAAATCTTCCACCTTCTTTATCTCTTCTCCCTGTAACCTCACTTTTCCATTTGGATCCCTCTCATTCACACACATGTACTCTGTCGTACTCCACTCTCCTCAACAACTGTCCCAATTTTCTCTCATTTTCCCCGTCGAACTTAATAATAATTATAATACATTTTATTTTGAAGGTGCCTTTCTAGGCACTCAAGATCGCCGTACATCACATTAAAATATAAAGAAATACAGTAAGAGTTAAAAACAACATAAAATATTAAAAACATACAAATTTAAACATTTATCAATATAAAAACATAGATTTAACAAAGAGAATAAACCTGTTTAAAAAGATGAGTCCAGATTTAAAACGTGAGAGTGTGTTAGTGTTGCAGAGGTCAGGAGGTCAGGAGGGAGTGAGTTCCAGAGACGAGGAGCAGAGCGGCTGAAAGCTCTGCTCCCCATAGTGACAAGACGGGCAGAGGGACAGAAAACTGATTAGAGGAGGAAGAGCGGAGAGAGCGAGCAGGTCAGAGAGATATGGAGGTGCAAGGCTTAAGGAACTTCTGGCAGGCATCAAAACCTCCACCTGCTTAATCCCCACCTCTTTCATCAAAGACCGTTTCCCCCTCGTCTCACCTC
>CACRXE010000025.1:628875-706375 GCA_902685375.1 Neostethus bicornis
GAAGGAGGTCGAACCCTGACGACAGACGAGCAGAGCAGTAGAACCTGATTCACTGTGTTTAGTAGTAACACACACCCAGAAAGGGATGACCCTGAAGGTCAGGGACGGGGTCCTGCACCAGCTGGAGGAGTTTACCCCACCACCCCATGACCCCACCATCTTGGGGTCATGTGTCCAGCGAGGAAAAGATGAAGCAGGAGATGAAGACGGATCAGTGCAGCGTCTGCAAGAATTAAGACAACAAGTAGTGAAGAAAAAGTAGAGCTGAAAATCAATGCTCTGAAATTACAGGTCGATCTACGTTCCTACCCTCACCATGGTAACCAGGATCTACGTTCATATCCCCACCATGGTAACCAGTATCTATGTTCCCACCCTCACCATTGTAACCAGGATCTACGTTCCTACCCTCACCATGGTAACCAGGATCTACGTTCCTACCCTCACCATGGTAACCAGAATCTACTTTCATATCCCCACCATGGTAACCAGGATCTACGTTCCTACCCTCACCATGGTAACCAGAATCTACGTTCATATCCCCACCATGGTAACCAGGATCTACATTCCTACCCTCACCATGGTAACCAGGATCTATGTTCCTACCCTCACCATGGTAACCAGGATCTACGTTCCTACCCTCACCATGGTAACCAGAATCTACTTTCATATCCCCACCATGGTAACCAGGATCTACGTTCCTACCCTCACCATGGTAACCAGAATCTACGTTCATATCCCCACCATGGTAACCAGGATCTACATTCCTACCCTCACCATGGTAACCAGGATCTATGTTCCTACCCTCACCATGGTAACCAGGATCTACGTTCCTACCCTCACCATGGTAACCAGGATCTATTTTCCTACCCTCACCATGGTAACCAGGATCTACTTCCTACCCTCACCATGGTAACCAGGATCCACATTCCTACCTTCACCATGGTAACCAGGATCTATGTTCCTACCCTCACCATGGTAACCAGGATCTACGTTCCTACCCTTCCCATGGTAACCAGGATCTATTTTCCTACCCTCACCATGGTAACCAGGATCTACGTTCCTACACTCACCATGGTAACCAGTATCTATGTTCCCACTCTCACCATGGTAACCAGGATCTACATTCCTACCCTCACCATGGTAACCAGGATCTACGTTCCTACACTCACCATGGTAACCAGTATCTATGTTCCCACTCTCACCATGGTAACCAGGATCTACGTTCCTACCCTCACCATGGTAACCAGGATCTACGTTCCTACCCTCACCATGATAACCAGGATCTACGTTCATATCCCCACCATGGTAAACAGGATCTACGTTCCTACTCTCACCATGGTAACCAGAATCTACGTTCATATCCCCACCATGGTAAACAGGATCTACGTTCCTACCCTCACCATGGTAACCAGAATCTACGTTCATATCCCCACCATGGTAACCAGGATCTACATTCCTACCCTCACCATGGTAACCAGGATCTACATTCCTACCCTCACCATGGTAACCAGGATCTACGTTCCTACCCTTACCATGGTAACCAGGATCTACGTTCCTACCCTCACCATGGTAACCAGGATCTATTTTCCTACCCTCACCATGGGAACCAGGATCTACGTTCCTACCCTCACCATGGTAACCAGGATCTACGTTCCTACCCTCACCATGGTAACCAGGATCTATGTTCCTACCTTCACCATGGTAACCAGAATCTATGTTCCTACCCTCACCATGGTAACCAGGATCTACGTTCCTACCCTCACCATGGTAACCAGGATCTACATTCCTACCTTCACCATGGTAACCAGGATCTATGTTCCTACCCTCACCATGGTAACCAGGATCTATGTTCCTACCCTCACCATGGTAACCAGGATCTATTTTCCTACCCTCACCATGGTAACCAGGATCTACGTTCCTACCCTCACCATGGTAACCAGGATTTACATTCCTACCTTCACCATGGTAACCAGGATCTATGTTCCTACCCTCACCATGGTAACCAGGATCTACGTTCCTACCCTCACCATGGTAACCAGGATCTACGTTCCTACCCTCACCATGGTAACCAGGATCTATGTTCCTGCCCTCACCATGGTAACCAGGATCTACGTTCCGCCGCATAGCTCCGCAGGGGGCGTGGCACCGCATCTCGTGTTTTTAAGGTTATGGAATGAGTCAGGGAGGACAGCGGAGTCTGCACCGCAGCCACTAGAGCAGGGGTGGGCAAACTTTTTGATTCACGGGCCACGTTGAGTTGTAACATTTGACAAAGAGTCCAGAACAGGATCAGATGGATGAAGAAAAAATACACGTTTTGGCATCTGGAGAAAATATGTGCTTTAATTTACAATGAAAAAAAAGCATTAAACAAAATCTTTTACTTTGAAAGGAGTCTTTCAACACTGAAAATCAAATGAACAACTATTTTATTTTGAAGGTCATTGATCCTCCAGGAAGTCAGCATCACTCTCCTCCTGACTGGCTTCTTTTTTCCCAAATGCATCAAGCGTTACGTTTCAAATCTAGCGCTTAAAGAAGTGCATCTAGCGTGCTAGGTTTAACATTTAGCGCTGGATTCTGCACGCCTAGTGACCCCAATGGTTTTCCATAGAAGCGCACAAGGTTTGAAATCTAACGCACTTGTTTACGTGCGTGTATTGGCCCCGATGGGTGTCTATATTTGCGCACACGGTTAATTTTGACAACGTGCGCATCACGGAGACACACACATTTGAATGGGAGCAGTGTTGTTGTTTTCTCAACAAAGTCAATATATCCAGAGTTCGCCATCTAGTGAGGAAATATCAAAATTGCAGGGAAAATAAAACAACATGGTTTATTTACTGACTTATTTCAAGTTCGGCGGGCCGGATTAAACCGTTTAACGGGCCGCATGTGGCCCGCGGGCCGTTTTTTGCCCATGCTTGCCTTAAAGTATTGTTTATTGTTGTTTTAAAAAGCTGTTTATTAACTCCTGGATTTCTTCACTTGCTCTTCGCCTTGAGGTTTTATGAAGTATGAACATAAGATTTTGTATGATTTTTATGTCTCTTTTATGTCCCTTTTTAATCCCGACTGTTGTTCTAAAAATAATCCACAACAGACAAAAATCTACAGGTCGTCAACTTTATTTTTCAGTCGTTTTCATGGTTTAAAAACTTCTTTATTCTGGCGGATTGTAAACACACACGCGTCTCATACCAACACGGTTTATCATGAACACATGTAGCTTTACAGCCCATAATAAAAACATGTCATATGTAAGTATTAATTTATTGTTTTCTATTTATCAAAAACTTTATTTACACTAAGATATAAATCATTAATAAAATCATTGCTTTAAAAACTTGGACATCCATGTGACCCGCCCTCGCCCTTCAGACTGTATAAATAAACAAAAATCCATCATGATTCCTGAAAAAAAAGGAGGTAGACCCTCATTCCTGTAAATCATCTGCCCAGTGAGTCTGTGGAGAGAAAAAACACAAACCAGTTCAAAAGTAGGACACAAACCAGACCAGTAACAGGTCCAGTACAGTTTCTGTACCTGTGATGAGGATGGCATTATGTCATCCAGGTCACCATAGCAACACTGTTTGTAGCGGATAAGACTCCCCCAGAGCACAGGCAGGTGGCAGGACGGACAGACACCCTCTACAGGAAGCAGCTGAGACGGCTCCGAGCTTAAGAAGGACTCCGCCAGGCAGGCCAGGTGAGCCGTCATCCTGCAGGCCGGCTGGAAACACCGGATCCTATCCGAGACCTGGTCCGACATCAATAAATAAGAATCCATATATTCATACCCCAGGTGTGATGTGTGACAGAAGAGTTTCAGCTAAAATTAAAGGAAAAGTGTACAAAACCGTGGTGAGACCCGCCATGCTGATTGGTCTAGAGACTGTGTGGTGAGAGCGGCCATGCTGATTGGTCTAGAGACAGTGTGGTGAGAGCGGCCATGCTGATTGGTCTAGAGACAGTGTGGTGAGAGCGGCCATGCTGATTGGTCCAGGGACAGTGTGGTGAGAGCGGCCATGCTGATTGGTCTAGAGACAGTGTGGGGAGAGCGGCCATGCTGATTGGTCTAGAGACAGTGTGGTGAGAGCGGCCATGCTGATTGGTCTAGAGACAGTGTGGGGAGAGCGGCCATGCTGATTGGTCTAGAGACAGCGTGGTGAGAGCGGCCTTGCTGATTGGTCTAGAGACAGTGTGGTGAGAGCGGCCATGCTGATTGGTCTAAAGACAGTGTGGTGAGAGCGGCCATGCTGATTGGTCTAAAGACAGTGTCTCTGAGGAAAAGACAGGAAGCAGAGATGTTTGTATCAGAGATGAAGATGCTGAGGATCTCTCTGGGAGTGACCAGGCTGGACAGGATCAGAGGAACAGCACATGTTAGAGGTTTTAAAGTCAGAGAGGTCAGACTGAGATGGTTTGGACATGTGCAGAGGAGAGAGAGAGAGTACATCAGAAGAAGGATGCTGGGTTTGGAACCACCAGGAAAGAGGACTAGAGAAAGACCAAAGAGGAGGTTCATGGATACAGTGAAGGAAGACATGAAGATAGTTGGTGTGACTGAAGAGGATGCAGCAGATAGGGATAGATGGAAGAAACTGACTTGCTGTGGCGCCCCCTGGAGGGGAATGATGGAAGAAGAAGATATTCATACCCCTTCATGTACACAGGAAGCAGTTACCTGTACAGTGATGCTACACAGGAAGCAGGTAGCCTTCTCCTCTTCCTCCTCCCCCTCTTCGTGTTTCCTCTTCTTGGCTCTGATTGGTCCAAACGTGATGGGGATGTGGAAGGGGGGCTCCAGCCCGGCCTGGAACTCCATCTTGTATTCCTGTTTGAGCCAGCGTGCGGTGAGAGGGAGCCGTTTCCACGGCGATGTACGGAGCATGCTGGACACCACCCTCCAGTGGAACTGAAGGCTGGACTCCTTCTTGGAACGTCGGGCGACATGGGTGAGACGCCTGGAGGTGTGGGGGTGCTGCCACGCCCACTCAAACTGACAGAGAGATTGTAGTTAGTTCCTGGTGTTTGTATGTGTGTGTGTGTGTGTCGGTGTGTGTATGTATGTGTGTGTATGTGTTTGTATGTATGTGTGTGTGTGTGAGTGTGTGTGTGTGTGTATGTGTGTGTGTGTGTGTGTGTGTGTGAGTGAGTGAGTGTGTGTGTGTATGTGTGTGTGTGTGTGTGTGTGTGTATGTGTGTGTGTATGTGTGTGAGTGTGTGTATGTGTGTGTATGTGTGTATGTGTGTGTGTATGTGTGTGTATGTGTGTGTGTATGTGTGAGTGTGTACGAGTGTGTCATAACAGTAACAACTCACCCTGAGAGCAGCGATGTCTGAGGGAAAGCCGTGGATGATGAGGACCATTTCCCTATGTATACACACACACGCACGCACGCACGCACGCACGCACGAACGCACACACACACACACACACAGACACACACACACACACACAATGTGAATAGAAGTTTATCTCTAACATCTTTAAAAGAACAGTCAGTCAGTCAGTCATCTTTTTATCCGTCTGTCTCTTTTAGGGTTACGGGGGGTGCCGGAGCCCATCCCGGCTAATTTACGGAGAAGGGCAGGGTACACCTTGAACAGGTCGCCAGTCTGTCGCGGGGCCACACACATACAACCATCCACACACACACTCATTCCTAGGGGCAATTTGGCACCGGCCAATCAGCATGCATGTCTGTGGAGGGTGGGAGGAAACCGGAGTTTTCAACGTTTTGCGACTTTTTTCAGCGACTTTTTAAAAAATGGCGTCAAAGAAGAAAAAAAATCCACACATTTTCAGGTTTTTCAGTTTTTTTTTTCATATTTTTTGCACTTTTGGACGTTTTTTTGCGGGTTTTTTTTTTTTGCAATTTTTTGACGTTTTCTTTGCGTTTCTTGCCATTTTTGACGTTTTTTTTGTGGTTTTTTTGGCATTTTTTGACGTTTTTCCAGGCCCTTTTGCATTTTTCTTCCAAAAAAAGTTGGAAAAACTGTCTTTTTTCCCCAAAAAAATTGCAAAAAGTCGCCAAAAAGTTGCGAAAGTCGCAAAAAAGTTGCGTGTGTGACATGTTCTCCTGGTGGGTGACACCCTCTTCATGTGCAGGGCAGCACGGTGGTGCAGTGGGTAGCACTGTGGCCTCACAGCAAGAAGGTCAGGGTTCGAGTCCTGGGTGGGGATGAGACTTGGAACTCTCTCCAAGGAGACGGCAACTCAGTGGTTAAAGAGTTCGCGCGCGGACTGGAAGGTCGCGGGTTTGCGTCCCTCAGAGAGCACGTCTAGTGTCCTTGGAGAAGACACCTAACCCCCGCTTCTCCCACCATTGGCACCGTTGAAGGGCAGCCTGCTGCGGTGTAAGGAGTGCAGCATGGTGAGGGATGAAGAGAGTAATTCATTCATTCAGAAAAAAGTCGCAAAACGTTGATGAAAACTCGCTTTCGCAAATTTTCGTCAACGTTTTGCGACTTTATTTGGCCACTTTTTGAAAATGGCGTCAAAAAAGAAAAATGGCGTCAAAAAATTCACAAATTTCCACGTTTTTCAGGGGTTTTTTTCGCATTTTTTTCGTGTTTGCCCTCTTCACGTGAGGGTAGCACGGTGGCCTCACAGCAAGAAGGTCAGGGTTCGACCCCTGGGTGGGTACGAGGCTTGGAACACTGTCCTTTCTGTGTGGAGTTTGCATGTTCTCCCCGTGTCTGCGTGGGTTTTGTTCCACCGTCCAAAGACATGCATGCTGATTGGCCGGTGCCATGGTGCCCCTAGGAATGAGTGTGTGTGTGGATGGTTGTATGTGTGTGGGCCCGTGACAGACTGGCGACCTGTTCGGGGTGTACTCTGCCTTTCGCCTTAAGTCAGCCGGGATGGGCTCCGGCACCCCCCACAACCCCGAAAGGGACAGACGGATAAGAAGATGACTGACTGACTGTCTGCATGGAGGAGGGATGATGATGGTAGGGGACTTACCAGGGCCCCCTCCCGCTGGTCCGGTACGCCCCCCCGCGGTGCCGGCCGGCATTGTGCTGTCCGATCCTGCGCTCAGGATTCACCGTGAATCCAACGTAGACCCTGCCTTTAAACTTGGGGTTGATGCAGTAGAGCAAGTAGACTCCATAGAACCCCTCCTCCTCCACCACCATCTTAGACCCTGCGGGTCTGATCCTGCAGTAGACCCTGATCCTGCACACCTAGTCCTGCAGACTTAGACCCTGATCCTGCGGGTCTGGTCCTGCAGACTTAGACCCTGATCCTGCGGGTCTGATCCTGCAGTAGACCCTGATCCTGCACACCTAGTCCTGCAGACTTAGAGCCTGATCCTGTGGGTCTGGTCCTGCACACCTGGTCCTTCAGACCGGAGAAAATCCTGCAGGTTTTTTTTTTTTTTTTTACCAGCTTGTTTTTTTTTTTTAATTTAAAAAAACGTCACCAGCTTGTTTTAGAACTCCATCAAAATGCCTGATTTAAAAAAATGCTAATAAAATATTTGCAACATTTTTTAAATTATTCTGCTTATTTAAAAGGCAAAATAATTTGATTTCTGTATGTAAAAAACATTAAAATATTTTAAAATTTCAAATAAAAAAATGCACTAATTTTTTAATCTGGCAGTACGTGGACGCCTGATGCTCTGATTGGTCCTGCGTCATGACGTCACTGTGCGTCTGTGAGAATGCGGAAGTAAATGAAAGATTTGTTAGAAATAAAAAAAAAAACTTAAATTATCTTCTAATTAAACGTTTGAAGAATTTTAAGGATTTTATTAAAAATGTCTTTACATGCAGAAAAAATCAAAGAAAAACTTTTTAAGGAGCTGAAAGCGGAACACGTGGTGAGTTTAAACCCGGGAGGAGGAGGACTGATGGAGGGGGGGTTTCTTTAAAAACAGGGTTTATTATTAAAAACAAACATCATTAGTCACCAGTCAGTCAGTCAGTCATCTATCATTATGCGGTTAGGGGGGTGCCGGAGCCCATCCCGGCTGATTCAAGGGGAAGGGCAGAGTACACCCCGAACAGGTCGCCAGTCTGTCGCGGGCCAGACACACACACACATTCCTAGGGGCAATTTGGCACTGGCCAATCAGCATGCATGTCTTTGGAGGGTGGGAGGAAACCGGAGTACCCGGAGGAAACCCACGCAGACACAGGGAGAACATGCAAACTCTACACAGAAAGAACAGTGTTCCAAGCCTCGTCCCCACCCAGGACTCGAACCCTGACCTTCTTGCTGTGAGGCCACTGTGCCACCGTGCTGCCCCATTAGTCACTAATTAAATGTAAATTAATCTTATGTTTATTTGGAAAAAAAAAAAAATCACCCTTTAAAAAAGTTGGTTGATTTTTTGATTCATAAGTGAGACTGTGTGTTTACAGATGTGATCAGAATCAGAATCAGAATGCTTTTATTGCCATGTCAGTGAAAAACATCAGAGACTAGGAACTTGTTCTGGTACTGGTGTGCAAACATATAAAATAAAAATAATAAAAATAAAATAAATAAAAATAATAATAATTTTTACAAAACTAAGAGTGCTCAGAAGAAAAAGAAAAGTAGTGCAATGTCATGGAAAATAATAGAAAATAATAAAGATAGTGAAGTGACAAGAGGGAGGTGACTAAGAGATGTGGGGATCCAGGTTATAAAGAGTTCATAAGTCCAACGGCAGAAGGGAAGAAGCTGTTTTTGTGGCGGGACGTTCTGGTCCGAATGGACCGGAGCCTCCTGCCCGAGGGGAGTCGTTCAAAAAGTCCATGTCCAGGGTGGGAAGGGTCAGCTACTATCCGACCTGCACGCCCCCGAGTCCTGGAGACGTACAGGTCTTCGAGAGATGGAAGGCTGCAGCCGATCACCTTCTCTGCGGAGCGCACAATGCGCTGCAGTCTGTGTTTGTTCCTGACTGTGGCTCCAGCGTACCACACGGTGATGGAGGAGGTGAGGACAGACTCGATGATGGCTGTGTAAAACTGCACCAACATCTGGGCGGGCAGCTTGGCTTTCTTCAACTGCCGCAGAAAGTACATCCTCTGCTGGGCCTTTTTGATCAGGGAGCTGATGGATGGCTCCCACTTTAGGTCCTGTGTGATGGTAGTGCCGAGGAAGCGGAAAGAGTCTACAGTGGTGATGGAGAAGTCTGTCAGTGCAAGGGGGGTGATGGGTGCTGTGACTTTCCTAAAGTCCACGATCATCTCCACTGTCTTCTGAGCGTTGAGCTCCAGGCTGTTGTTGCTGCACCAGGACACCAGCCGGTCTACCTCCATCCTGTAGGCCGACTCATCGCCATCAGAGATGAGCCCAATGAGTGTGGTGTCATCTGCAAACTTGATCAGTTTGACAGAGTCATGGCTGGAAGTGCAGGAGTTGGTGTACAGGGAGAAGAGCAGGGGAGAGAGGACACAGCCCTGTGGAGATCCTGTGTTGATAGTCCGAGAGGTGGAGACATTCTTCCCCAGCCGCACGCACTGCCTCCGGTCTGTTAGGAAGTCAGTAATCCACCTGCAAGTGGAGTCAGGCACGTTGAGCTGAGAGAGCTTGTCCTGAAGCAGGGTAGGGAGGATGGTGTTGAATGCAGAGCTGAAGTCCACAAACAGGATTCTGGCATAGGTTCCCGGGGAGTCCAGGTGCTGCAGGGTGAAGTGGAGGGTTAGCACACACACATTCCTAGGGGCAATTTGGCACTGGCCAATCAGCATGCATGTCTTTGGAGGGTGGGAGGAAACCGGAGTACCCGGAGGAAACCCACGCAGACACAGGGAGAACATGCAAACTCTACACAGAAAGAACAGTGTTCCAAGCCTCGTCCCCACCCAGGACTCGAACCCTGACCTTCTTGCTGTGAGGCCACTGTGCCACCGTGCTGCCCCATTAGTCACTAATTAAATGTAAATTAATCTTATGTTTATTTGGAAAAAAAAAAAATCACCCTTTAAAAAAGTTGGTTGATTTTTTGATTCATAAGTGAGACTGTGTGTTTACAGATGTGATGTTTACAGATGTGATGTTTACAGATGTGATGTTTACAGACGTGATGTTTACAGACGTTTACAGATGTGATGTTTACAGATGTGTTGTTTACAGGACGTTCAGGATACGTCTGCGGACAGATGTTCAACCAGCTTTAAAGTTTTAGTGGTTTCGTCCCAGTTTGAAGGAAAACCTCTTCTTCAGAGACACAGGTTGGTGCCGGATGCTGAGGATCCGGTTAGAACCACGTCTTACTCACCTGTGTGTATGTATGTGTGTGTGTGTATGTGTGTGTGTTTGTGTGTGTTTGTGTTTGTGTGTGTATGTGTGTGTGTGTGTGTATGTGTGTGTGTGTGTGTATGTGTGTGTTTGTGTGTGTGTGTGTATGTGTGTGTGTGTGTTTACAGGATGGTGAACTCGTGTCTTCAAGAAGAAATGAAACAGATTCACGCCTTCGAACAGAAAACTCTGACTCCAGATCAGTGGAACAAAGAAAGCTCACAATGAAGGATCCAGAGGAGCTGCTGCAGAACCCGGATCCAGCAGAACCCGGATCCAGCAGATCGGACTCATCATACCCTCATGCCAGTCTGTGTACCCCTCCTTCCCTCCTTCCCATTGAACACACCACCCTTAAACTCTAAAAAAAAAAAGTTAAAACTTGAAATTAAAAGATTTTGTAAACAATAAATGTTGTCTTCTTCTTCTCCTTCCATCATCTCCCTTCAGGGGGCGCTACAGCAAGTCAGTTTCTTCCATCTAACGCAGGGATGTCAAACTCAGGTCCTGGAGGGCCGGTGTCCCTGCAGGTTTTCCATGTGTTCTTGCATCTACACACCTGATCCAGGTTAACGAGTCATTGTGCCAAATTCTATTGGCTGTTAATTTCACTGTTTGTGCATCAGCTGTGTTAAACCAGGAACACATGGAAAACCGGCAGGGACACCGGCCCTCCAGGAACTGAGTTTGACACCCCTGATCTAACCCTATCTCCTGCATCCTCTTCGGTCACACCAACTATCTTCATGTCTTCCTTCACTGTATCCATGAACCTCCTCTTTGGTCTTCCTCTAGTCCTCTTTCCTGGTGTTTCCAAACCCAGCATCCTTCTTCTGATCTACTCTCTGCTCATATATTCGTACTTCAGACCTTAGCCTAGCTTCAACAACTTTTTCCCATAACTTCATCGTTTGACTGATCAGTTTTATTCCTCTGTAGTTACCACAACTCTGCACATCTTCCTTGTTCTTAAAAACAGGAACTAGCACACTTCTTCTCCATTCATCAGACATCTTCTCACTTTCTAATATCCTGTTAAACAGCCCAGTCAGAAACTCTACTGCCACCTCACCTAAACACTTCCATACTTCTATAGGGATATCATCAGGACCCAGAGCCTTTCCACTCTTCATCCTCTTCAGTGCCCTCTTTAACTCAAACAATAAATGATGTTTAAAAATAATGAAAAGTTTGCTTCTAAAACCTCTTCCGTTTTGTTCGGTTGTCTTCCTCTCATCCGGGCTACCGGAGCCTCAGATGGGAAGCCCAGGCTTCTATCATCCCAGCTGCATCCTCCAGCTCACCCGGAAGGATCCTGAGGTGTTCCCTGTCCAGGTGGCGGACCCAGAAGCAGTGCGGGGTCTGGCTCCTGGTCTCCTCCCGGTGGGACGAGCCTGAAACACCTCACCAGCGAGGCGTTTGGATGGCATCCAGTTCAGATGCTCAAACCACCCCTTGGCTTCTCTTGATGCGGTGGAGCATTGGCTCTAGGCCAGGCTCCTCCCACATGGCAGAGATCCTCTATCTCTGAGTCAGAACGTACATCCTGGTTACCACTGTGAGGGTTGGAACGTAGATCCTGGTTACCATGGTGAGGGTAGGAACGTAGATCCTGGTTACCACGCTGAGGGTAGGAATGTAGATCCTGGTTACCATGGTGAAGGTAGGAACATAGATCCTGGTTACCATGGTGAGGGTTGGAACGTAGATCCTGGTTACCATGGTGAGGGTAGGAATGTAGATCCTGGTTACCATGGTGAAGGTAGGAACATAGATCCTGGTTACCACGGTGAGGGTAGGAACGTAGATCCTGGTTACCATGGTGAGGGTAGGAACATAGATCCTGGTTACCATGGTGAGGGTAGATCCTGGTTACCATGGTGAGGGTAGGAACGTAGATCCTGGTTACCACGGTGAGCGTAGGAACGTAGATCCTGGTTACCATGGTGAGGGTAGGAACGTAGATCCTGGTTACTATGGTGAGGGTAGGAACGTAGATCCTGGTTACCACGGTGAGGGTAGGAACGTAGATCCTGGTAACCATGGTGAGGGTAGGAATGTAGATCCTGGTTACCATGGTGAGGGTAGGAACATAGATCCTAATTACCATGGTGAGGGTAGGAACGTAGATCCTGGTTACCATGGTGAGGGTAGGAACATAGATCCTGGTTTCCATGGTGAGAGTTGGAACGTATAATTATATAAAATATAATTATTATATTATAATTACTTTGTATTTCTGACACCACACCTGTCCCTCTGTTGATTACCTGCTCCATCCTCCCCCCACTCCACTGTGAAGAAGACTCGAGATACTTAAACCCGTTCACTTGGGGCAGGCCCCTGACCTGCAGGGAGCATTCCACCCTCTTCTGGACGAGGTCTCTGATTTTTAGGCTTTGACTTCCATCTCGGTCGCTTCACACTCGGCAGCAAATCCGTCCCATGAGGTGGAGATCACGGTTTGATGAATCCAACAGAACCACCTCATCTGGAAAAATCAGAGATCCAATCCGGAGGAACCGAGTACCCCCACCACCCCCACTACCTCAAGCGCTCTGAGAAAAGTGATGTACAAAATCAGTAAGAGAGAGAAGCCCGGTAAAGGAGAGTAGTCTGTTCCCCCTCTGTGTCCTGTTTCCCCCTCCCTCTTGTCTGTGTCTGTGCAACTAGTCACACCTGAAACTAATCTACTCATCTGCTGCAGCATACGGCTGAGCAATCTCTCTGGTTGGACTCTAGAGCAATGACCAGAGCAATGGTCGATTTTTATTTTTGAAATCACAGGGGATTTCGGTTCCCTGTTAGGCGTAATATACCAACACTGGTATCTCGCGACATTCTACAAGCAAGCAAGCACTCTTCACCAGATCGTTTGTTTACCATGCTTGACTTGTTATCCAGTTTTTGGCTCCAGCTCCTACATCAGAACCTGTCTAGTTTATCTGTTTTGTCTGCTTTATTTGGACTTTTTATCAATCTAATAAATCTGCTCGTGATTTTTCATCTGAGCCTGTCTGTTGTGTCATGGGTATATTTTTGGCCTTGGCTCCACATCATGACATTATAACTCTCACTGGATCCGAACTTCTACCGGGTACACGAACCGAACACCCTACGAGACTGCATACCCCCTGAATACCCCCTGCCCACCCCGAGGAGTCCATGAGGGACATGGTCCACAAAATTCTCATCAGCTTCGTTAGAAAAGTGTGATTTTAATGAAGGTGGAATTGATTTATTTGAAAATCATTTTCTTTTCAGTCGAGTTTAAAAGTTAAACTTTAATCTGGTTCATCGTGACCCCTCGTTGGTCCGGCAGACCCCTCGTTGGTCCAGCAGACCCCTCGTTGGTCCAGCAGACCCCTCGTTGGTCCAGCAGACCCCTCGTTGATCCGGCAGACCCCTCGTTGGTCCACCAGACCCCTCGTTGGTCCAGCAGACCCCTTGTTGGTCCGGCAGACCCCTCGTTGATCCGGCAGACCCCTCGTCGGTCCAGCAGACCCCTCGTTGGTCCACCAGACCCCTCGTTGGTCCAGCAGACCCCTTGTTGGTCCGGCAGACCCCTCGTCGGTCCACCAGACCCCTCGTTGGTCCACCAGACCCCTCGTTGATCCGGCAGACCCCTCGTCGGTCCGGCAGACCCCTCGTCGGTCCAGCAGACCCCTCGTTGGTCCAGCAGATCCCTTGTTGGTCCGGCAGACCCCTCGTCGGTCCGGCAGACCCCTCGTTGGTCCAGCAGATCCCTCGTTGGTCCGGCAGACCCCTCGTTGGTCCGGCAGACCCCTCGTTGGTCCAGCAGATCCCTCGTTGGTCCGGCAGACCCCTCGTTGGTCCAGCAGATCCCTCGTTGGTCCAGCAGATCCCTCGTTGGTCCGGCAGGGATCCGTCAATAGAACCTGTTCTAAGGTTCCTTCTCTCAGATTAAAATTCATTTCTGATTGAAGTCTAAACGTCTCGATCATCGAACACTTCGTCCTGAAAACACTTTGAACCCTTTTCTACGTGTATCGTATTTTTTTATAATAAATTGCTTCAGTTTATAAATCGCATCGGTCAAAAAAAGCACAATAAAGAAGAAAAAAACCTACATTAACACGTCGCACTGGAAGTTCTTTTTTTTTTTTTGCCTCCAAACTTTCCTTCAGCAGCTCGATCATCGTTTTCACTGTTTACAGATTTAAATTTTGCAGAAAATGATTTTCTTTCGATGCCATTTTTTTCAGCTCTTCTCAGTTTGTTTTAAAAGAAATTATCAACACGATCCGAGAGCGCCCTCTTGCGGTTTAGTGTGAAATTAACATGTGAAATGATGGTGATGTGTTATTGATTTTTTACATTAAGTCGCAACGGCGGCTAAACTATTAAAAAAAACAAAAACAACGAGATTTATAATCTGAAAATACAGTTTGCTTTAGTTTCTGATTAAAATGAAAATAAAATACATGATTAAAAATAAGAATCCTGTTACACATTAAAGGGCGCATCTCATGTAAAATGGACTTTACAGAGTTTTCTCGCTTGTAAGAGTGATGTCCAGTGTGTGTGTGTGTGTGTGTGTGTGTGTGTGTGTGTGTGTGTGTGTGTGTGAGAGATGTCCGGGCCTTGTATATGTGTGTGTGTCTGTGTGATGTCCGGGCCTTGTATATGTGTGTGTGTGTCTAGGTGATGTCCGGGCCTTTTATATGTGTGTGTGTGCGTGCGTGTGTGTGTGAGATGTCCGGGCCTTGTATATGTGTGTGTGTGTGTGTGTGTGTGTGTGTGTGTGTGTGTGTGTGTGTGTGTGTGTGTGTGTGTGTGTGTGTGAGATGTCCGGGCCTTGTATGTGTGTGTGTGTGTTTTTCTGTGGATTTCTGGAACGCTCAGACAAAACAACCAATGAGCAGATGTCTAAAGTATGACGCATTTGACGTAGCCACGCCCCCCTCCCTCCTCACCACTTGCCCGCCCTCCTCACCCGCCTCCACTCCGGCCTTACGCCCTCACAAACTCTCTTTCAACGTCTGATATGCAGGCTGGTTCGCTGCTCTGCGTCTTTTTTATTTTCTTTTTGTAGCTACGCACGGGTTTACGCCCGCCTTCCCCCTCCCGCTCAGAGATGGGCGGAGGAATAGCGGCTCAGTGAGAGCAGAGGGCGGAGCTTGTACTTTCTCAGGACGGGCGGGGGGATGAGCGATACCCGGTCTTTCATAGTTCCAGGTCTGTGACTGCGCTCCACCAAATCAATATATTTTCATAACTATGGTGTAATGCATGTTGTAAACGTGTGTGTGTGTGTGTGTGTGTGTGTGTGTGTGTGTGTGTGTGTGTGTGTGCAGAGGATACAATGTGAAGAGAGTTATTTTACATGAGATGAGCCCTTTAAGATAAGACCTGGGGTCTGATGGGTGTCACTGAGTGGGGTGGGGGTCAGCGGCTAGGGGGTGAGTGGATGTGGACTCGTGTCCGGTCTCGATGCTGCTCGCCGTCTGCACACTGATTACAGGCTGTTGGGGAGGTCAGAGGTCAGAGGTTAAAACAAAGACTGATCGGGTCTGACCCCTCCAGGATCTACTCACCACTTTGGGGGCGGGTCCACAGCAGTTGACCACCTTGCAGCAGTAAGCAGCCAGGGTGACAGAGATGGCCAGCAGGGTGACCTGGACCACCAACCCACCCGCGTAGAAGTGGGAGTGGACGTTCTGGGGGGAGAGAGAGAGATCAGAGACCGTGCCTGTGGGTTCACTAGAGGAGGGGTACACACCGTGATGTGGTCACAGATGTTGCTGTAGGACTCGGAGTCGTCGTAGAAACGCCAGCAGTAATACGGCATCTGCTCTATTTTCAGCAAACAGCAGATGATATTGCAGAAGGCGGAGCCACATGCCACCACCTGTATGCCCAGACACGCCCTCAGCTGGAAGACATCAAACTATTTATGAACAGAAAGTTACACAAAAAAAAAACCAAATAAAAACTCAAACAAAAATCCAGATAATTTAAAAACTAACTAATTAAAAGCAAACATACCGTATTTTCACGACCATAAGGCGAACATAAAAATCTCAAATTTTCTTCAAAAGGAGCGGTGCGCCCTATCTGATTTGTGATTTGCGGACGTATTAGAGAACCATTAGGTGGACGCAGTTGAGAACATTGAAGGGTGAAGTGTGTGCGTGGATTGTTTATAAAAGAACAGGTGTGTTCTTTATGCAGAACATTGCTGTTTTAAAAACACTGAAAATGGAAAAGAGACACGTTTATGAAGCTCAGTTTAAACTGATGGCGATCAGCTACACGATGAACATGGGAATCGAGCCGCCACAAGAAAATTTAAAATGAACGAGTTGATGGAGGAAGCTGGAAAACGAGCTGCGACAGGTGAAGAAGACGTAGCTGAGTTTCCGTGGAAATAAGGTGAGGTGGCCAGAGGTGGAGGAAAGACTCCAGCAGCGATGGACGATCAGTGGAGACCACTGCTTCATGAAGGGTGGGAGGCAGCGCCGGGCGAGTTACGCCGGTGAACGGTCTTTTCAGCCACGGACATTTGAGCCAAAAAACTACGACCTAGGCTATTTGAGCCATGGGATAAAAATGACTAAAAGCAATTATTTTCTGATGTGCAACTGTTTATTTACGATAAATTTTTTACATAAAATATCACAATTTTTTAAAAGATCACAATTTTAAAAAATTGTTACATTTTATGTAATTTTTTTTTTTTAATGTCCAAGGCTGAAATGTCCCAGATGCGTGGCCCACGTAGCTCAAATATCCTAGGTTGCATTTTTTTTTACTCAAATGTCCGTGGCTGAAATGTCCTAGAACCAATTACGCCACAGTTTGCCAGTGGATTGTAGATGCTTGGACTAACGTGTCTGCTGGAAACTTCCGTCAGGGAACCTTCTAAGTCTCCCTGACGAAAACTAAACGAAAACGTGACTAAAACTTAAATTAATTTTTGTTCCAAAGACGAAGACTAAAACGAAAACTTAGATGGCTGTCAAAAACAACAGTACCGCAGCCTCAAATTTACTTTCAAGGATTAATAAAGTATTTTAATTTAATTTTAATTTCTCGTAACGGTGTAACGATGAGCCGGTGTTCTGCTGGGTTTCTTTGGTTCTGGAATCCCAGGTGTTTTAGGGAGTGTGATGAAACAGACCAGCACTGTCTTCATCCTCCGTTTCTTATCTGACTCCAGATGACTTTGAACTTCAGTTGAACTATCTCAGGTCAGGTTAAACCTTCAGGACAGCTGTGCATTAAAGGTGGTATGATCAGAATCTTAGAGAGAGATCTCTCCAGATGTTCACGTGTCCACATGTGGTCCATACAGTGAACTTGTAAAGAAAGCGGTTGATTTTTCTTCCATCGAGGCTGTTTTCCAGCAATGTTCCCTCTCATTCTTTATGTGTCTGATCAAACACTTCCTGAGCAGAAGGGGGCGGGGCTAAAACTTTTACTCTTTTGTGACGTCACCAGTAGTGACGAGCCAAATTCCGAAGCAGTAGTTTGAAGCAATTTGTTTCAGAAAGAAAGAAGAAAGAGGAATGTTCCGAAGCTCCGTCTGGTTTTACCATCTTTAGTTCAAACTGAGTTTCTTTTTTGTGCGCTGCATAGGTCTTCTTGTGCGCTATTGCGCAGGCGCGCAACTTAGAGGTAACACTGCACACCAATAAAACAAGTTAGAACGGTTTAAGAAACTAATTTTAAAACTAAGTCAGAAAAAAAAAACCCTGTAAAAATAGAAAGTAAATAAAGTCTGCTGTTGTTCTGATTAACATGGCAGCTAGCTGGTGCTGCCCTCTGGGGGTGAGTAGGTTTTACTGACCGTTGGCAGGTGGAGGTTCTTTGCAACCATCGCCAGGTTTCCAGCCACGATCATCTGGAAGATCAAACACAGGTAGTTATGGCGACAGCCCGTAGGACCGGACTCACGTGGCTCACCAGCAGTGATGCGATGATGAAGGGGATGGTGGTGGAGAGTTCGGTCAGATCCTGGGCCTGGAACACCACGATGGACAGGATCATGTAGACGCTCAGACCGATCTGGGTCAACTGATGGAGGAGAGAGAGTGGAGGGATGAAGACACAGCAGGTGGAGCAGGTGGAGGACCGGGCGGAGCCTCACCCCTAGAGCGTTTGGTTCGGCTTCCAGGTACTTCTCCTTCCTGTGGACGTCTCGTTGAAAGGTGACCGACACCAGTGGACCCTGGGGGGCGGACTCATAGTCTGCAAGAAACAGGACCACCTGGATCACCTGGATCACCTAATCTGATTCCTCTGAGAGGCGGGTTGGTGGGGTGATCTGACCCTAAGATCGCATTCAGAAGACGAAATGAAAGGTAGGAGTAATCTGAATACTTTTAGAGGCATCAGGTAGGTATGAGTAATCAGATTACTCTTGATAGGCAGAAGGGTATGAGTAATCAGATTACTCTTGACAGGCAGACGAGTATGAGTAATCAGATTACTCTTGACAGGCAAAAGGGTGTGAGTAATCAGATTACTCTTGACAGGCAGAAGGGTGTGAGTAATCAGATTACGCTTGAGTCAAGAGTAATCAGAGGTGTCAAGTAGCGAAGTAAGACTACTTCGTTACCTTACTCAAGTAGAAAATCTCGTTATCTTTACTTTAACGAAGTAATTATTTTTTGTCTACTTTTTACTTTTACTCACTACTTTTTTATGCAATTATCTGTACTTTTACTTCGTTAGTTTTATAAAAAGTAGTCACTACTTTCGCCAATTTGTCACCGTTAAAAAGCCGCGACTGTTTGTCGGAGTTTTTTTTTTTTTTTATGAACCCTGAATGCATCAAACAAAGGAACAGATGAATGATTGGCTAGTAGATCCAGTCAATCATTCTGGCTAGCGAATGCTTACATTGGGGGTAGTAGCTCCGCCCACAAAGTTATAAAGACCAGGAACGTCAATTTCCGTGTTTGAGACGGGCTTGGAAATCAAAGTGTTTCTGATGCTGCAACACTGAACTTTGATTGAATTATCATTTTAAAAAAAAAAAAAAAACAAGAGCAAAGAAATGTTTTATTATTATTATTATTATTTTCAGTCTGCGGTTATTGTAAACGTCTTTGCTGAAAATGTTGTAAATGGTATTTTAATAAAAATAACTTTGATTTGTGACGCACTATTTTATCTTTAGAAACAAAGCTAATTGAACTGATTAATCCATAAATAGTAGTGGATGAAGTATTTGTGCTTAAAAGCATCCAAAATGTTATTGATTAGTTTATAAAGACTGACTGAGGAGATTAAAACTACACATCGCTTAGATTTTGTATCATGTAGATGTTTGGTTTAACATTAAAAACACCTGTTATGTATGTACACATATATAAGTAGATATGTATACATATAAATTTATATATACCGTCTCCTAAGTCCCGCCCCTTCTGGTTTCTTTCTGGGTTTTTTAAAATCTTATTTCCCTGGTTATTTTTTCATTTTTACAGTTCTTAAAATTTTAGAAAAAGAATCCAAGGATTTTGCCTCCTGTGCGTTTCCTTCACTGCCACTGCCTTACGAGTGCATGTAAAGGGTGTTATTTTGTCAATGGGCGTGGTTTTACTGGGTGTACGATATTTTTTGTAAAATACGATAATTTTACGTCATTAGTACGATAATCCAGCACCTCCCACCTGGCAACGCTGGTTCCAGGTGTCACACAGGCTGTATGTGGCACTCCCAACCTTATCAACTTGATAAAGACTATTCAGTATTGCCTCAAAGAACCTTGAAAACTAGCTGCCTTCAAGGCTTGAAAAAACCTTTTGGTTATTTTATTTATTTATTTTTTTTTACATTGAGTGTGTTTGTGTCTTGAAGTTGGTTAAATTAGGTGATGCAGAGTGAAGCTTGGTAAATGAAGGGACGTTACATAATGCCCTGCTTATATATTAATACATTTAATTGTGTTCATTAATCGATTTCCAATAAGATTATTTAGAAATAAATGTTTCTGATTCATAAAGTTTAACACCACAACACTTTCATTTATTATCATATTTTCTGCTCCTTAAAGCATGTGATAATAGTTAAAAAATATGTTCATACGCTTTTGTTAATAATATTCCTTTTTTTTTGAAAATTACTTTTACTTTTTTTACTTGAAGTAGTTTTAAAATAGGTTACTTTTTACTTTTACTTAAGTAGAAAACTTGAGTTGATACTTCTACTTTTACTAAAGTAGTTTTTTAACTCGGTATTTATACTTCTACTTGAGTAGAAAATGTTGGTACTTTTGACACCTCTGCTCTTGACAGGCAGAAGGGTATGAGTAACCAGACTATCGTGAGGAGTCTGTCTAATCTCTCATTCCTCCAGAGTTGATCTATCGTAGAAAGGGTTTCAAAGTTTAAATCCAGATAGGAGTCGAAACGTCTCGACTGGTATCTTCATGGGCCGGACCCGCCCCTTCCCTCCAGAACATCAGATGTTCTATGGTCCCGTCTGAGAACCAGAGGAGGCAGAGCCTTCACTGTGGCTGGTCCCAGACTCTGGAACAGAGAACCAGAGGACACAGAGCCTTCACTGTGGCTGGTCCCAGAGGAGACAGAGCCTTCACTGTGGCTAGTCCCAGAGGAGACAGAGCCTTCACTGTGGCTGGTCCCAGAGGGGACAGAGCCTTCACTGTGGCTGGTCCCAGAGGAGACAGAGCCTTCACTGTGGCTGGTCCCAGAGGAGACAGAGCCTTCACTGTGGCTGGTCCCAGACTCTGGAACAGAGAACCAGAGGAGACAGAGCCTTCACCGTGACTGGTCCCAGAGGAGACAGAGCCTTCACTGTGGCTGGTCCCAGAGGAGACAGAGCCTTCACCGTGACTGGTCCCAGACTCTGGAACAGAGAACCAGAGGAGACAGAGCCTTCACCGTGACTGGTCCCAGAGAAGACAGAGCCTTCACTGTGGCTGGTCCCAGAGGAGACGGAGCCTTCACTGTGGCTGGTCCCAGAGGAGACGGAGCCTTCACTGTGGCTGGTCCCAGAGGAGACAAAACCTTCACTGTGGCTGGTCCCAGAGGAGACAGAGCCTTCACTGTGGCTGGTCCCAGACTCTGGAACAGAGAACCAGAGGAGACAGAGCCTTCACTGTGGCTGGTCCCAGAGGAGACAGAGCCTTCGCTGTGGCTGGTCCCAGAGGAGACGGAGCCTTCACCGTGGCTGATTTCAGGCGAGAGGCAGGATACAACCTGAACAGTTCACCAGTCAGGGACACACACACACACACACACACACACACACACACACACACACACACACACACACACACACACACACACACACACACACACACACACACACACACACACTCATTTCTAAGGACAGTTTCCTAGCAGCCAATCAACCTAACATGCATTTTTTTGCAGAGTGGGAGGAAACCAGAGAAAACCTACACATACACAGGTAGAACATGTAAACTCCACACAGAAAAAACAGTGTTTCTAACCCCATACCAATTCTGGGACTCAAACCCTGACCTTCTTGCTGTGAGACCACCATACTAACCCTCCACCACCGTGCGGTCTGTTGTTTTAAATGTGTTTTTATAAACAAACTGTACTTTAAAAACTCACACTTTAAAACCTTTTCAAAGACACTGTGAGGTCAGGTTTTATTATTATGGGATGTAATTCATCAGAAAAAAGCAGAACTGTATGAAACAGAAGTCCGCAGTCAGAGAGAAGAGGGGTGGGAGGAAGTAGACCCTCCCTCACAGGAAAGAAAAGGATTGAGCAACAAGAGCAAAACATCTGGAAAGAATCAGCATTCAATGTGGAGAAAAAAAACACTGCTGATCACACACACACACACACACACACACACATACACACACACACACACACACATACACACACACACACACACACACACACACATACACACACACACGCACACACATACACAGAGTTTTTAACATGCCTACTGACCTGCCATGGTCTGTGGATCTCTCAGATTTGGATCTGTAGTCCTGTAGAGTCCGGTCTGTTGGAGGAGTTTAGAAGGACAGTCTGACTCCCAGCCCAGTCTGCTGGAGACTCTGCCCCTCTGTTGAACAGCACACACACACACACACACACACACACACACACACACACACACACACACACACACACACACACACACACACACACACAAACCCTGCCCCTCTGCTGCAGATCCCTCCCTTCAGACAGAATGAGGAACTTCTTCCATCTTGTTTCCTGAAGTTTATCATTTTATTAGAATTTAAAACTGAAGTAACTTTAGAAGAAAAAAAAGAGTGAAAAACGATCACATTTTTATTATATTTTTTATTGTGTGTGTGTATGTGTGTTTGTTTGCGTCATGTTCAGAGATGGGATCATAGTAATATGTAATAGTATATATAATAGCAGACATTTTGCTGTAATAGTAACAAAGTAATAAAGATAAATTAAAATGTGATGGTAATAGATGACGTAGTAATAGAATGATCACTTATCATTATGATTACTACCACCTGTTTTTGTTTCGTTGAAGTGCCGCTGGTGCTTAGTGCTATAAACTATCAGGGGTGTGAGTGCTTTTGGGCACTGTGATAATTAACTGTGAGGGTTCTGATTGGGTAAAACAATGATGGCATTAGCAATCCAGCTCATGGACAGGTAAGTACCTCGTTTACACCTGAGTGGGTTTAACTAATCTCTAAAGTGGTCTACTTTCCTTCACTTCTCCTCACCGAAACTAAACAACCAGTAAGACGCTCCCCCGGTTTTCACATGAAAATAAATACCTGGCATTTCCAGCGACATCTCCGGTGGAGCGCCTGTTCAGTGTGGGAGGGAGGATCTTTCACCCAGAGAGATGCCCACTGTCAGACACAGTATTTGAGCAGCTCGTGTACATCCGTTCAGATGGCTACATTCATAATTAAAGGGTACTGATGTGAAGGATAGTTTGTATATATTATAATAGAAGTATTATTGTCGATAATGTTTAACATTATCAACCAATAAGAAATACATTTTATAAGATGATAAAAAAAAAAATTCTTGTGTTGATAATTTCTGTCAAAAAAGAAAGTCCAGACTCGCTGGTACGATTATGTAAATGTAATATATAAAAGATTTCTCTGTACTAGTGATGTATAACAAAAAGTAATACTATTTATGAATGTAATTGTAATATATTGCCTGTAAGAGACCCCGTCCCTGGTCATGATCCCCTCACCTAACAACAGAGGGAGCCCTGGACCTTCCTCCTTCTCCTGGACTTCAGCCTGATCGCAAACACCTGGGTGTTTGCTTGATGCTAATCAGCAGGTAGCCTCAAGTGCTACCTGCCATAGCAGGCATAGGTCGCCTGCTTTGGCGACCTATGGCGGACGAGGCTACACCGGGCTTGGTCGTCCGCCTGGTGCCTATTTAAAGGCAGTCTCTCCTGACTTCCTTGTTGGGTCATCACATCCCTTCTGCCTGCCCGGCTGCCTGTCCGGCTGCTCGCCCGGCCGCCTGCCTGACCGCTTGATCAAGAGATAGTGATTCATGTTTGTTTTTATTTAAAGCTTTTCCACCTGCACCCCCGTTTTGACAGTTTGATGGAGGAAGATTTTATTTATTTATTTTTTAAATTTGCACATGAAGGTTTGGACTCTTGACAGGAGAAAAAAAAACTGACTGAGGAGGTCTCTGTGTTCCTGTCCTGTGATTGGTCAGACTGAGGAGGTCTCTGTGTTCCTGTCCTGTGATTGGTCAGACTGAGGAGGTCTCTGTGTTCCTGTCCTGTGATTGGTCAGACTGAGGAGGTCTCTGTGTTCCTGTCCTGTGATTGGTCAGACTGAGAAGGTCTCTGTGTTCCTGTCCTGTGATTGGTCAGACTGAGGAGGTTTCTGTGTTCCTGTCCTGTGATTGGTCAGACTGAGGAGGCCTCTGTGTTCCTGTCCTGGGCGTGGTCAGACTGAGGAGGTCTCTGTGTTCCTGTCCTGGGCGTGGTCAGACTGAGGAGGTCTCTGTGTTCCTGTCCTGTGATTGGTCAGACTGAGGAGGTCTCTGTGTTCCTGTCCTGGGTGTGGTCAGACTGAGGAGGTCTCTGTGTTCCTGTCCTGTGATTGGTCAGACTGAGGAGGTCTCTGTGTTCCTGTCCTGTGATTGGTCAGACTGAGGAGGTCTCTGTGTTCCTGTCCTGGGTGTGGTCAGACTGAGGAGGTCTCTGTGTTCCTGTCCTGTGATTGGTCAGACGGAGGAGGTCTCTGTGTTCCTATCCTGGGCGTGGTCAGACTGAGGAGGTCTCTGTGTTCCTGTCCTGTGATTGGTCAGACTGAGGAGGTCTCTGTGTTCCTGTCCTGTGATTGGTCAGACTGAGGAGGTCTCTGTGTTCCTGTCCTGGGTGTGGTCAGACTGAGGAGGTCTCTGTGTTCCTGTCCTGTGATTGGTCAGACTGAGGAGGTCTCTGTGTTCCTGTCCTGTGATTAGTCAGACTGAGGAGGTCTCTGTGTTCCTGTCCTGGGTGTGGTCAGACTGAGGAGGTCTCTGTGTTCCTGTCCTGTGATTGGTCAGACTGAGGAGGTCTCTGTGTTCCTGTCCTGTGATTGGTCAGACTGAGGAGGCCTCTGTGTTCCTGTCCTGGGCGTGGTCAGACTGAGGAGGTCTCTGTGTTCCTGTCCTGTGATTGGTCAGACTGAGGAGGTCTCTGTGTTCCTGTCCTGGGCGTGGTCAGACTGAGGAGGCCACGCCTCCCGTTTCCATCAGGATGAAGAACATCTACTGATTTCTTCAGAATAAGATCATATTTAATAAACAGTCTACTCGTTCCGAGGAAGGGATCTCTCCTTCATGTGGATCCCCATCAGGTCTCTTCTTATTTTCCCCAAAGCTGGATTTTCCGTCACCATGAAGGAGGGTCTAAGGGCAGGAATGTGCTGGAATTGTTTTGCTAGTTTTTTAGTTAGTTTTTAAGTGTTTGTTTGTGTTTCTACATTTTTTTTGTTCCTTATTTTTGTACTTTGTTTAAAAAGTGAAGCCGTTTGTTTTCAATATTAAACTGTACAAAAATAATAAAATTAAATCAGAAAAACAGAACGACTCCGAACTGAAAGGCAGAATCTAACCTGGAGCTGAAGTAAAGGAAGGTTTTAATCTGGAGCTGAGGTAAAGGAAGGTGAGGTGAAGGAAGGCTCTGACCAGAAGTGAGATCGGGCCTAAAAAATCCAGCCTGACCCGAGCCCGACCAATCAACGTGATTTGCGGGCCCGAAAGAAGCCCGAAATGTCATATTTTATTTGTGAGGACTCGGGAGGAGGAGGGTTATTTATAAATTGGAACATTTTCAAGAACACGTTTTTAAATGAGAAAAAAAATCCCACTATCGGACCCCTAACACACATGTCTGTGATGGCCTGCTTAGCGTGAAGAGGAGGGACGGTCTTTAAAACAAATGATAAAATAGATCTTTAACGATCATCACTTTTACCAGTCCAGCTGTTCAAATGCCCGCTCAGCGTCGAGGTGCCAGTCTTTTTGGTGCCACATTGACTACATCCAACGAAGCCAACGCAAGTTTCTGTAGCATTTTGAAGAATAAATTTGAATCTTTTCCACACCTCACTCTTACCGGTGCGTGTTTGTCTTTTCAGTTCTTCTGCTTTTAGTTTATCCTTATCTTCTTACTCCTTCATATCGGGGATCCTCCTTAACTTCTCACTCCTTCATATCGGGGATCCTCCTTAACTTCTCACTCCTTCATATTGGGGATCCTCCTTAACTTCTCACTCCTTCATATCGGGGATCCTCCTTAACTTCTCACTCCTTCATATCGGGGATCCTCCTTAACTTCTCACTCCTTCATATCGGGGATCCTCCTTAACTTCTTACTCCTTCATATCGGGGATCCTCCTTAACTTCTCACTCCTTCATATCGGGGATCCTCCTTAACTTCTTACTCCTTCATATCGGGGATCCTCCTTAACTTCTCACTCCTTCATATCGGGGATCCTCCTTAACTTCTTACTCCTTCATATCGGGGATCCTCCTTAACTTCTCACTCCTTCATATCGGGGATCCTCCTTAACTTCTCACTCCTTCATATCGGGGATACCAGTTCAAAATAAATAAATAAAGACGTGTGCAGGAGAGGATTACCAAATTAAGAGGGGGCGTTCACGTGCGCAGAGCATGCTCTGGCTCTGTGTATTCTGTTTAGTAGTTAAACATTACTTCTCTGTTTTAATTTTATAACAAGTATTTATTAGTTTAGTACACACATCTTGTTTTAGTTTACATTTTATAAACATAGATTTACTAAAAAAAAAAAAAAAAAAAAAAAAAGTCATCGAGAGAGAAGCCCAAACCCGACCCGAGGGGTTAAGATCTTTCCTCTGGCTCAGACTTCAGTTTTTCGCCCTCTTGAGGTTAAAAGATTAAATTTGGAGAAAAAAATAAAATTAAACAGAAGTTTATTTGTTCTTAAAATCTTTAATCTTTAAGTTTTTACAGAATTTTTTTTTACATAAAAATGATCTTTAGGTAAAAAAAAAAAAAGAAAGACTCCCTCATAAGATCCATCGTAAATCCGTCCGATTCCGTTAAACAGAAAGAAAAACCCTGAAACATTCAATAACGTCTGAGTTAATCAGAAAATAAAAAAAGCCCTTTTCGTCCCTGAGTGAGTGTTTTTTAATCAATCTTTACTGTAAAATAAAGTTTTCACCTCCATGATTAAACATTTAAACAGTTTCATTTGTGACGTCGTTCCGGCCAGCCTCCACCGGTCGGACCCGGTTTTACAGAGACTGGTATCCGCTGGTCCGTTTCCTACGGCCCAGCAAATACACCACCAGAACCACCACGATCAGCATCAGCAGCGTCACTCCCACCGCGATGGCAACCCGATAGTCAGGCTGGTCGGCAGGACACGGGTCGGCTGTAAGTAGAAAAAAAAAAAAGAATCTCATCACCAGGACTTTACAGGAAGATTTTATTATGGTTTGATTTTCCTGTGAATCAAAATAAATCCTAATGTTTCTGTTCCGTCTTATCCGGCACCGGATCGCCGTGGCAACAGCCTCAGACGGGAAACCCAGGCTTCTCTCACCTCGGCTGCATCCTCCATCTCACCCAGGAGGATCCAGAGGTGTTCCCTGTCCAGATGTGAGACAACGCTCTATTCCGAGATCCTCCTTGATGGCAGAGCTCCTCATACCTCTGAGAGAGACCCTGCCCGCCCTGCAGAGGAAGATCATCTTGTATCCACAATCTTTATCTGTTACCATGGTGAGGGTAGGAACGTAGATCCTGGTTACCGTGGTGAGGGTAGGAATGTAGATCCTGGTTACCATGGTGAGGGTAGGAACATAGATCCTAATTACCATGGTGAGGGTAGGAACGTAGATCCTGGTTACCATGGTGAGGGTAGGAACATAGATCCTGGTTTCCATGGTGAGAGTTGGAACGTATAATTATATAAAATATAATTATTATATTATAATTACAACCGGATTCCAAAAAAGTTGGGACACTTTAGAAATTGTGAATAAAAACTGAATGCAATGATGTGGAGGTGCCAACTTCTAATATTTTATTCAGAATACAACATAAATCACAGGTCAATAGTTTAAACTGAGAAATTGTATGATATTAAGGAAAAATATGCTCATTCAAAATTTCATGGTGTCAACAAATCCCAAAAAAGTTGGGACAAGAACCTATTAGAGGCTGGAAAAAGTCATTTGAGCATACAACAAACACCTGGAAGACCAATCAGCACTAATCAGGTCAATTGGCAATATGATGGGTATAAAAAGTGCTTCTCAGATTGGCAGTGTCTCTCAGAAGCCAAGATGGGTAGAGGATCACCAACTCCCACAATGTTGCGTAAAAAGATAGTGGAACAGTATCAGAGAGGTGTTACCCAGCGAAAAATTGCAAAGAGTTTGCAGTTGTCATCATCAACTGTGAATAATATCATCAGAAGATTCAGAGAATCTGGAAAAATCTCTGTGCGTAAAGGTCAAGGCCGGAGAACCATACTGAATGCCCGTGATCTCCGGGCCCTTAAACGACACTGCATCAAAAACAGGAGTGCTACTGTGAAGGAAATCACAGCATGGGCTCAGGAGTACTTCCAGAAACCATTGTCAGTGAACACAATCCACCGTGCCATCCGCCGTTGCCAGCTGAAACTCTATTCTGCAAAGAAGAAGCCATTTCTAACAAAGATCCACAAGCGAAGACGTTTTCACTGGGCCAGGAGTCATTTAAAATGGAGTGTGGCAAAATGGAAGACTGTTCTGTGGTCAGACGAATCACGTTTTGAGGTTCTTTTTGGAAATCTGGGGCGCCATGTCATCAGGACCAAAGAGGACAGTGACAACCCAAGTTGCTATCAACGCTCTGTTCAGAAGCCTGCATCTCTGATGGTATGGGGTTGCATGAATGCGTGTGGCATGGGCAGCTTGCACATCTGGAAAGGCACCATCAATGCAGAAAAATATATTCAGGTTCTAGAGCAACATATGCTCCCATCCAAACGTCGTCTCTTTCATGGAAGACCCTGCATTTTTCAACAAGATAATGCCAGACCACATTCTGCATCAATCACAACATCATGGCTGCGTGGGAGAAGGATTCGGGTACTGACCTGGCCAGCCAACAGTCCAGATCTTTCACCTATAGAAAACATTTGGCGCATCATTAAGAGGAAGGTCAGACAAAGAAGACCCAAGACGATTGAACACTTAGAGGCCTGTATTAGACAAGAATGGGAGAACATTCCTATGTCTACACTTGAGAAGCTGGTCTCCTCAATGCCCAGACGTCTGTTGAGTGTTCTAAGAAGAAGGGGGGGGTGTCACACAGTGGTGAAAATGGCCTTGTCCCAACTTTTTTGGGATTTGTTGACACCATGAAATTTTGAATGAGTATATTTTTCCTTAATATCATACAATTTCTCAGTTTAAACTATTGACCTGTGATTTATGTTGTATTCTGAATAAAATATTAGAAGTTGGCACCTCCACATCATTGCATTCAGTTTTTATTCACAATTTCTAAAGTGTCCCAACTTTTTCGGAATCCGGTTTGTATTTCTGACACCACACCTGTCCCTCTGTTGATTACCTGCTCCATCCTCCCCCCACTCCACTGTGAAGAAGACTCGAGATACTTAAACCCGTTCACTTGGGGCAGGCCCCTGACCTGCAGGGAGCATTCCACCCTCTTCTGGACGAGGTCTCTGATTTTTAGGCTTTGACTTCCATCTCGGTCGCTTCACACTCGGCAGCAAATCCGTCCCATGAGGTGGAGATCACGGTTTGATGAATCCAACAGAACCACCTCATCTGGAAAAATCAGAGATCCAATCCGGAGGAACCGAGTACCCCCACCACCCCCACTACCTCAAGCGCTCTGAGAAAAGTGATGTACAAAATCAGTAAGAGAGAGAAGCCCGGTAAAGGAGAGTAGTCTGTTCCCCCTCTGTGTCCTGTTTCCCCCTCCCTCTTGTCTGTGTCTGTGCAACTAGTCACACCTGAAACTAATCTACTCATCTGCTGCAGCATACGGCTGAGCAATCTCTCTGGTCGGACTCTAGAGCAATGACCAGAGCAATGGTCGATTTTTATTTTTGAAATCACAGGGGATTTCGGTTCCCTGTTAGGCGTAATATACCAACACTGGTATCTCGCGACATTCTACAAGCAAGCAAGCACTCTTCACCAGATCGTTTGTTTACCATGCTTGACCTGTTATCCAGTTTTTGGCTCCAGCTCCTACATCAGAACCTGTCTAGTTTATCTGTTTTGTCTGCTTTATTTGGACTTTTTATCAATCTAATAAATCTGCTCGTGATTTTTCATCTGAGCCTGTCTGTTGTGTCATGGGTATATTTTTGGCCTTGGCTCCACATCATGACATTATAACTCTCACTGGATCCGAACTTCTACCGGGTACACGAACCGAACACCCTACGAGACTGCATACCCCCTGAATACCCCCTGCCCACCCCGAGGAGTCCATGAGGGACATGGTCCACAAAATTCTCATCAGCTTCGTTAGAAAAGTGTGATTTTAATGAAGGTGGAATTGATTTATTTGAAAATCATTTTCTTTTCAGTCGAGTTTAAAAGTTAAACTTTAATCTGGTTCATCGTGACCCCTCGTTGGTCCGGCAGACCCCTCGTTGGTCTGGCAGACCCCTCGTTGATCCGGCAGACCCCTCGTTGGTCCACCAGACCCCTCGTTGGTCCAGCAGACCCCTTGTTGGTCCGGCAGACCCCTCGTTGATCCGGCAGACCCCTCGTCGGTCCAGCAGACCCCTCGTTGGTCCACCAGACCCCTCGTTGGTCCAGCAGACCCCTTGTTGGTCCGGCAGACCCCTCGTTGATCCGGCAGACCCCTCGTTGATCCGGCAGACCCCTCGTCGGTCCACCAGACCCCTCGTTGGTCCACCAGACCCCTCGTTGATCCGGCAGACCCCTCGTCGGTCCAGCAGACCCCTCGTTGGTCCACCAGACCCCTCGTTGGTCCAGCAGACCCCTTGTTGGTCCGGCAGACCCCTCGTCGGTCCGGCAGACCCCTCGTTGGTCCGGCAGACCCCTCGTTGGTCCAGCAGACCCCTCGTCGGTCCGGCAGACCCCTCGTTGGTCCAGCAGATCCCTCGTTGGTCCGGCAGACCCCTCGTTGGTCCGGCAGACCCCTCGTTGGTCCAGCAGATCCCTCGTTGGTCCGGCAGACCCCTCGTTGGTCCAGCAGATCCCTCGTTGGTCCAGCAGATCCCTCGTTGGTCCGGCAGGGATCCGTCAATAGAACCTGTTCTAAGGTTCCTTCTCTCAGATTAAAATTCATTTCTGATTGAAGTCTAAACGTCTCGATCATCGAACACTTCGTCCTGAAAACACTTTGAACCCTTTTCTACGTGTATCGTATTTTTTTATAATAAATTGCTTCAGTTTATAAATCGCATCGGTCAAAAAAAGCACAATAAAGAAGAAAAAAACCTACATTAACACGTCGCACTGGAAGTTCTTTTTTTTTTTTGCCTCCAAACTTTCCTTCAGCAGCTCGATCATCGTTTTCACTGTTTACAGATTTAAATTTTGCAGAAAATGATTTTCTTTCGATGCCATTTTTTTCAGCTCTTCTCAGTTTGTTTTAAAAGAAATTATCAACACGATCCGAGAGCGCCCTCTTGCGGTTTAGTGTGAAATTAACATGTGAAATGATGGTGATGTGTTATTGATTTTTTACATTAAGTCGCAACGGCGGCTAAACTATTAAAAAAAACAAAAACAACGAGATTTATAATCTGAAAATACAGTTTGCTTTAGTTTCTGATTAAAATGAAAATAAAATACATGATTAAAAATAATAAAATGGACTTTACAGAGTTTTCTCGCTTGTAAGAGTGATGTCCAGTGTGTGTGTGTGTGTGTGTGTGTGTGTGTGTGTGTGTGTGTGTGTGTGTGTGTGTGTGTGAGAGATGTCCGGGCCTTGTATATGTGTGTGTGTCTGTGTGATGTCCGGGCCTTGTATATGTGTGTGTGTGTCTAGGTGATGTCCGGGCCTTTTATATGTGTGTGTGTGCGTGCGTGTGTGTGAGATGTCCGGGCCTTGTATATGTGTGTGTGTGTGTGTGTGTGTGTGTGTGTGTGTGTGTGTGTGTGTGTGTGTGTGTGTGTGTGTGAGATGTCCGGGCCTTGTATATGTGTGTGTGTGTGTTTTTCTGTGGATTTCTGGAACGCTCAGACAAAACAACCAATGAGCAGATGTCTAAAGTATGACGCATTTGACGTAGCCACGCCCCCCTCCCTCCTCACCACCCGCCCGCCCTCCTCACCCGCCTCCACTCCGACCTTACGCCCTCACAAACTCTCTTTCAACGTCTGATATGCAGGCTGGTTCGCTGCTCTGCGTCTTTTTTATTTTCTTTTTGTAGCTACGCACGGGTTTACGCCCGCCTTCCCCCTCCCGCTCAGAGATGGGCGGAGGAATAGCAGCTCAGTGAGAGCAGAGGGCGGAGCTTGTACTTTCTCAGGACGGGCGGGGGGATGAGCGATACCCGGTCTTTCATAGTTCCGGGTCTGTGACTGCGCTCCACCAAATCAATATATTTTCATAACTATGGTGTAATGCATGTTGTAAACGTGTGTGTGTGTGTGTGTGTGTGTGTGTGTGTGTGTGTGTGTGCAGAGGATACAATGTGAAGAGAGGTATTTTACATGAGATGAGCCCTTTAAGATAAGACCTGGGGTCTGATGGGTGTCACTGAGTGGGGTGGGGGTCAGCGGCTAGGGGGTGAGTGGATGTGGACTCGTGTCCGGTCTCGATGCTGCTCGCCGTCTGCACACTGATTACAGGCTGTTGGGGAGGTCAGAGGTCAGAGGTTAAAACAAAGACTGATCGGGTCTGACCCTTCCAGGATCTACTCACCACTTTGGGGGCGGGTCCACAGCAGTTGACCACCTTGCAGCAGTAAGCAGCCAGGGTGACAGAGATGGCCAGCAGGGTGACCTGGACCACCAACCCACCCGCGTAGAAGTGGGAGTGGACGTTCTGGGGGGAGAGAGAGAGATCAGAGACCGTGCCTGTGGGTTCACTAGAGGAGGGGTACACACCGTGATGTGGTCACAGATGTTGCTGTAGGACTCGGAGTCGTCGTAGAAACGCCAGCAGTAATACGGCATCTGCTCTATTTTCAGCAAACAGCAGATGATATTGCAGAAGGCGGAGCCACATGCCACCACCTGTATGCCCAGACACGCCCTCAGCTGGAAGACATCAAACTATTTATGAACAGAAAGTTACACAAAAAAAAACCAAATAAAAACTCAAACAAAAATCCAGATAATTTAAAAACTAACTAATTAAAAGCAAACATACCGTATTTTCACGACCATAAGGCGAACATAAAAATCTCAAATTTTCTTCAAAAGGAGCGGCGCGCCCTATCTGATTTGTGATTTGCGGACGTATTAGAGAACCATTAGGTGGACGCAGTTGAGAACATTGAAGGGTGAAGTGTGTGCGTGGATTGTTTATAAAAGAACAGGTGTGTTCTTTATGCAGAACATTGCTGTTTTAAAAACACTGAAAATGGAAAAGAGACACGTTTATGAAGCTCAGTTTAAACTGATGGCGATCAGCTACACGATGAACATGGGAATCGAGCCGCCACAAGAAAATTTAAAATGAACGAGTTGATGGAGGAAGCTGGAAAACGAGCTGCGACAGGTGAAGAAGACGTAGCTGAGTTTCCGTGGAAATAAGGTGAGGTGGCCAGAGGTGGAGGAAAGACTCCAGCAGCGATGGACGATCAGTGGAGACCACTGCTTCATGAAGGGTGGGAGGCAGCGCCGGGCGAGTTACGCCAGTGAACGGTCTTTTCAGCCACGGACATTTGAGCCAAAAAACTACGACCTAGGCTATTTGAGCCATGGGATAAAAATGACTAAAAGCCATTATTTTCTGATGTGCAACTGTTTATTTACGATAAATTTTTTACATAAAATATCACAATTTTTTAAAAGATCACAATTTTAAAAAATTGTTACATTTTATGTAATTTTTTTTTTTTAATGTCCAAGGCTGAAATGTCCCAGATGCGTGGCCCACGTAGCTCAAATATCCTAGGTTGCATTTTTTTTTACTCAAATGTCCGTGGCTGAAATGTCCTAGAACCAATTACGCCACAGTTTGCCAGTGGATTGTAGATGCTTGGACTAACGTGTCTGCTGGAAACTTCCGTCAGGGAACCTTCTAAGTCTCCCTGACGAAAACTAAACGAAAACGTGACTAAAACTTAAATTAATTTTTGTTCCAAAGACGAAGACTAAAACGAAAACTTAGATGGCTGTCAAAAACAACAGTACCGCAGCCTCAAATTTACTTTCAAGGATTAATAAAGTATTTTAATTTAATTTTAATTTCTCGTAACGGTGTAACGATGAGCCGGTGTTCTGCTGGGTTTCTTTGGTTCTGGAATCCCAGGTGTTTTAGGGAGTGTGATGAAACAGACCAGCACTGTCTTCATCCTCCGTTTCTTATCTGACTCCAGATGACTTTGAACTTCAGTTGAACTATCTCAGGTCAGGTTAAACCTTCAGGACAGCTGTGCATTAAAGGTGGTATGATCAGAATCTTAGGGAGAGATCTCTCCAGATGTTCACGTGTCCACATGTGGTCCATACAGTGAACTTGTAAAGAAAGCGGTTGATTTTTCTTCCATCGAGGCTGTTTTCCAGCAATGTTCCCTCTCATTCTTTATGTGTCTGATCAAACACTTCCTGAGCAGAAGGGGGCGGGGCTAAAACTTTTACTCTTTTGTGACGTCACCAGTAGTGACGAGCCAAATTCCGAAGCAGTAGTTTGAAGCAATTTGTTTCAGAAAGAAAGAAGAAAGAGGAATGTTCCGAAGCTCCGTCTGGTTTTACCATCTTTAGTTCAAACTGAGTTTCTTTTTTGTGCGCTGCATAGGTCTTCTTGTGCGCTATTGCGCAGGCGCGCAACTTAGAGGTAACACTGCACACCAATAAAACAAGTTAGAACGGTTTAAGAAACTAATTTTAAAACTAAGTCAGAAAAAAAAAACCCTGTAAAAATAGAAAGTAAATAAAGTCTGCTGTTGTTCTGATTAACATGGCAGCTAGCTGGTGCTGCCCTCTGGGGGTGAGTAGGTTTTACTGACCGTTGGCAGGTGGAGGTTCTTTGCAACCATCGCCAGGTTTCCGGCCACGATCATCTGGAAGATCAAACACAGGTAGTTATGGCGACAGCCCGTAGGACCGGACTCACGTGGCTCACCAGCAGTGATGCGATGATGAAGGGGATGGTGGTGGAGAGTTCGGTCAGATCCTGGGCCTGGAACACCACGATGGACAGGATCATGTAGACGCTCAGACCGATCTGGGTCAACTGATGGAGGAGAGAGAGAGTGGAGGGGTGAAGACACAGCAGGTGGAGCAGGTGGAGGACCGGGCGGAGCCTCACCCCTAGAGCGTTTGGTTCGGCTTCCAGGTACTTCTCCTTCCTGTGGACGTCTCGTTGAAAGGTGACCGACACCAGTGGACCCTGGGGGGCGGACTCATAGTCTGCAAGAAACAGGACCACCTGGATCACCTGGATCACCTGAACCACCTAATCTGATTCCTCTGAGAGGCGGGTTGGTGGGGTGATCTGACCCTAAGATCGCATTCAGAAGACGAAATGAAAGGTAGGAGTAATCTGAATACTTTTAGAGGCATCAGGTAGGTATGAGTAATCAGATTACTCTTGATAGGCAGAAGGGTATGAGTAATCAGATTACTCTTGACAGGCAGACGAGTATGAGTAATCAGATTACTCTTGACAGGCAAAAGGGTATGAGTAATCAGATTACTCTTGACAGGCAGAAGGGTGTGAGTAATCAGATTACTCTTGACCAGAGGTGTCAAGTAGCGAAGTAAGACTACTTCGTTACCTTACTCAAGTAGAAAATCTCGTTATCTTTACTTTAACGAAGTAATTATTTTTTCGTCTACTTTTTACTTTTACTCACTACTTTTTTATGCAATTATCTGTACTTTTACTTCGTTAGTTTTATAAAAAGTAGTCACTACTTTCGCCAATTTGTCACCGTTAAAAAGCCGCGACTGTTTGTCGGAGTTTTTTTTTTTTATGAACCCTGAATGCATCAAACAAAGGAACAGATGAATGATTGGCTAGTAGATCCAGTCAATCATTCTGGCTAGCGAATGCTTACATTGGGGGTAGTAGCTCCGCCCACAAAGTTATAAAGACCAGGAACGTCAATTTCCGTGTTTGAGACGGGCTTGGAAATCAAAGTGTTTCTGATGCTGCAACACTGAACTTTGATTGAATTATCATTTAAAAAAAAAAAAAAAACAAGAGCAAAGAAATGTTTTATTATTATTATTATTATTATTATTATTTTCAGTCTGCGGTTATTGTAAACGTCTTTGCTGAAAATGTTGTAAATGGTATTTTAATAAAAATAACTTTGATTTGTGACGCACTATTTTATCTTTAGAAACAAAGCTAATTGAATTGATTGTTATGTCTTTGATCAGAGTGTATGTCAGAGTGAGACGTCTGTCTCTTCCAAAGATCTTTTATGATTCTTAAACTAACAGCAGAGTGAGAGGTCTCGAAAATAGTAGATCTAGCATGAGTCTGAAATTGAAAAGACGGAAGTAGACTGCGCTCAAAACTTGTTAAAACCTGGGATAACTTTAGTCTTTGTAAGTATTTTTTGTGTTTATGTGCTTTGTTTTGCATGCTCAAGATTGTATTTCATTTGATAACGTGTGAATCGCGTCTTATGTAGTAAGCCACTTAGGATGTGGGCGCGCATGTTTCAAGCTAAGCTAACGCGCGCATGTTTCAAGCTAAGCTAACGTGTGTTTGATCATGGAGACTCAGCGTTTTGTACAGCTTATAATGCACTTCTTTTGTTTGTTTTGTTTCAGTTACTATTACCACGTACATATATATACGTACATATATGTATAATCCTGTGAAGAAAGAGTCTACATAAACAAGAAAAGCAAGCCTTGTGTGGGAGTCTCTTTTTTTCGTTGGAAGAGTTAGCTGGCTGTCTAGCTGCACACAGTCACGTGTCGTGAGGACAGCACAGTAAAAAGACTATATAGAAGTAAAAAGACTTAAATAGAAGAAAAAAGACTTCTATACGGCGGGTTAAACAACACTGAGCTACACAGTCAACATGAGTCTACGCTCAGGTAAGACTTACTTGAGAGATTATGAATCACAGTTCGAGCCAGAGGCAAACTCAGAGCAGCAAGCTGATGACCAGGCTGCTACCAATCACCCGGTTCCTGCAGACCAGCTGTCGCCTGAGAGGCAGCCGTCAGAGAGGCCGCAGCATTCACCTCCACACAGCGTCAGGTCCAGAGCCACCAGCAGACGGTCGCACACCACAGCAGCTTCAAGTGTGTCAGCCACAAAAGCATACGCCAAAGCCCAAGCAGCAAAGGCCCAGCTCCGTTTCGCAGAAAAAGAAGCTAGTCTGATGAGACAAAAGGCGAGACAACAGGCAGATTTGGAGGCCAGTCTCCATGAAAAAGAAGCTAGTCTGATGAGACAAAAGGCAGATTTGGAGGCCAGTCTCCATGTTTTGAAGTGTGAAAGGGAAATAGCAGCAGCTGAAGCAGAAGCTGCAGCCTATGAAGAATTAGAAAGTCAGAGCGGGGAGTCAGACCCAGAACTTCCTATTACAGGAGAAACGTTTAATGCAGTACAACGCACAAGTGATTATGTGGAACAACAATGTAAGCTAATGGCGCCACCTAGTGCTACACATGATAGCGCAAAATTTCAAATGCCAAGTCGATCAATAATAACAAAAGAAACTCATGTCCAGTCCCCAATGAAAAACGAAGTTAAACATGAGGACATACCAGAAGCTGTTCCAACCAGCACATTCTCACTCAAACCCCAAGCTCACACCTTTTTGCCTACAAGTCACAACCAAATAGAGCAAAACAGCGTACAAGATTTTGCAAAATATCTCATCCGCAAAGAAATAGTTAGCACTGGCTTACTCCAATATGATGACAGACCCGAAAACTATTGGGCATGGAAAGTCTCATTCACGAGTGTTACTAAAGACTTGAATCTGTCCCCTAGAGAAGAGCTAGACTTGCTCACAAAATGGTTAGGGCCAAAATCTTCAGAGCAAGCAAAAAGGCTTCGCGCAGTACACACCCTCAATCCCGCTGCAGGTGTAAAAGTGGTATGGGAGCGTCTAGAGGAATGTTATGGCTCCTCAGAAGTCATTGAGGATGCACTGTTAAAAAAGTTGGAGGAGTTTCCAAGGCTGACAAACAAAGAGAGTGGCAAATTAAGGGAGCTGGGTGACATCTTGTTGGAGTTGCAGTGTGCTAAGTCTGATGGTACACTGCCAGGTCTTGCATATCTAGACACGGCTCGAGGGGTTAGACAAATAGTTGAAAAACTCCCCTTTAACATGCAGGAGAGGTGGACCACTGTAGGTACAAAGTATAAAGAAGTCAATAGAGTGTCATTTCCACCTTTTTCTGTCTTTGTGCAATTTGTACAGCAACAAGCAAAAATGAAAAATGATCCAAGTTTTTCCCCATCCAGCTGCAGCAACCAAGTTACCACACGCACTGAAAAGTCCATTCCATATAATCGAAAAGCTACTGTTGCAGTACACAGAACGGAAATTGAGGAAAGAAAACAAGGGAGTTTTGAACAGAAGAAAATCGAAGAACCAGATCGTCTGTGTCCAATTCATAAGAAGCCACACCCTCTGAAAAAATGCAAGTTATTCAGAGACAAATCAATTGAGGAACGACAGGCTTTTCTGAGAGAGCATCGTATATGCTACAGGTGTTGTGGGTCTGTGCAACATATAGCCAAAGATTGTAAGGTAGCAGTGAAGTGTGTTGAGTGTGACAGTCCAAAACACTTGTCAGCACTCCATCCGGGTCCCACACCTGTCCCAAAAGATGACACCTCAAAGAATGTAGATGCTAAGGAGGACTCAGAAGACCATCCTGCAGTAGTCTCCAAGTGCACAGAGGTATGTGGTCAAAGTGACAGCCCACGCTCATGTTCAAAGATCTGTTTGGTGAAAGCATATCCAGAAGGTCAAAAGGACAGAGCTATAAAAATGTATGCAGTGATTGACGAACAGAGCAATAGATCCCTGGCTAGGACGGACTTTTTCAACCTGTTTGGAATAAAAAGTGCACCTGTGCCATACACGCTGAAAACATGCTTAGGAAAAGCTGAAACTGCAGGTAGGAGAGCAGAACACTTTGTAGTAGAGTCCATGGATGGAAAAACAAATGTCAAACTGCCTCCTTTAATCGAGTGTGATTCAGTGCCGGACGAAAGATCTGAAATTCCTTCTCCTGAGATTGCTAAGTACCATCCACACCTTCTCCCTATTGCAAGCAAAATCCAACCGGTCGATCATCATGCTCCTATTCTCCTTTTGCTGGGAAGGGACCTCCTCAGCATTCATAAAGTAAGAGAACAGATCAATGGACCAAATAACGCACCATACGCCCAAAGGTTAGACTTGGGGTGGGTTGTGATAGGGGAAGTGTGCTTGGGCAAAACTCACAACACAAAGGAAGTCAACGTGTACAGAACACACATGCTAGACAACGGACGGACTACTCATTTTGAACCATGTCCAAACGTCTTTACAGTGAAAGAGGACTATGTCAAGCAGCCCCAGCAAAGCACACCTTTAATCTCAAATAGTGTGGACATTAAAGGCAACACACACAAGCTAGGTCAGTCTGTGTTTGAACGTACAGAGTCAGATGACAAGGTGGCACTGTCTATAGATGACAAAAACTTTCTAACAATAATGGACAAGGCGGTCCAACAAAACAAAGAAAACACCTGGGTCGCTCCATTGCCCTTTCGCTCTCCAAGGAGGAGACTCCCAAGCAACAGAGATCAAGCCTCAAAACGTCTATACTCACTCAAAAAGACGTTAGAAAAGAAACCAAAAATGAAAGATCACTACATCCGATTTATGCAGAAAATGTTGGATAACGATCAAGCTGAACTCGCTCCACCTCTGCCCGAAGGTAAAGAACACTGGTATCTGCCAACGTTTGGTGTATACCACCCGCAAAAGCCAGATCAAATACGTGTTGTTTTTGATTCTAGTGCAGAGTGTGAAGGAACATCCCTGAACCAAGTGCTACTCAGTGGACCTGATCTGAATAATTCTCTGTTAGGAGTGCTGTTACGGTTCAGAAAAGAGCCAATAGCCCTGACAGCTGATGTTCAACAAATGTTTTATTGTTTTGAGGTGTGTGAAGATCACAGAGACTATCTGCGCTATCTCTGGTTTGAGGACAATGACGTCACAAAAAATGTGGTCGAATATCGGATGAAAGTGCATGTTTTTGGGAATAGCCCATCACCCGCTGTTGCCATTTACTGCATGCGGCGGGCAGCAAGCGAAGGTGAGCTGGAACATGGCTCAGATGCCAGACGGTTTGTTGAAAGACAATTTTATGTAGATGACGGGCTCACTTCAGTCGCCACACCTGAACAAGCAGTTGACCTGTTAACGAGAACACAAAACATGTTGGCAGAGTCCAATTTGCGACTACACAAAGTTGCCTCCAACTGCAGCCTCGTTATGGAAGCATTCCCTGCAGACGATCTAGCAAAGGACTTGAAAGAATTAGATCTTGGTGTAGATCCACTTCCTGTTCAAAGGAGCTTAGGACTATGTTGGAACCTGCAAACTGACAGCTTTACTTACCTTGTATCCAATGAGACAAAACCATTCACACGTAGGGGAGTACTGTCAACTGTCAATAGCTTGTATGATCCGTTGGGTTTTGCAGCTCCTATAATCGTGCAAGGCAAAGCGCTACTCAGAGAACTTTCAACTGAGGAGAGCGACTGGGACGCACCTCTTTCCCCAGAAAAAGAGGACGCATGGATCTCATGGAGAAACTCACTGAAAACTCTAGAAGATCTCCAAATCAAAAGGTGTTACAGTTCAGGTTCTTTAGGTGAAATGAAAACTAATGAACTCTGTATTTTCTCAGATGCGTCTACTGTAGCTATAGGTGCGGTAGCTTACCTGCGCTCTTTAGACACTCAAGGCAAGTATCACGAAGGTTTTGTGATGGGGAAGTCAAAACTAGCACCCCGACCTGCACACACCGTACCACGGTTAGAACTTTGTGCTGCCGTGCTTGCAGTAGAAATGTATGACTTAATCAAAGACGAGTTAGACCTCAAAATTGACAGTGTCAAGTTTTTCACTGACAGTCGCATTGTGTTAGGTTACATACACAACTCCTCAAAAAGATTCTACATGTATGTAGCTAACCGCATCACACGAATCAGGTCATCCACTCAACCTGACCAGTGGCATTACGTTTCAACAGAAGTGAATCCAGCTGACCTAGCAACTAGATTTATTCCAGCCGTTGAACTCAAAAACAGTAATTGGGTTACAGGCCCAAGCTTTCTGTGTTCAGAAAAACTCAATGAATCTCAAAAAGACTATTCATTCTCACTGGTAGAGCCTGAGAATGACAAAGAAATACAAGCTCATGTAAAAACACTTGCAACTACCGTCACAACAACTCAGTTAGGTGCAAAACGTTTCGAAAGATTTTCAAGTTGGACAACGGCATGCAGAGCAGTAGCCAAACTTATTCATGTTATGGTTTCTTTGAAACAAAAGACAAATAAACAAGCAGGATGGAGAAGTCTGAAAGAGAATGTAACACAAATGAACTCACTCAAGCCAAAAATGTCATCATTCGTTCGGTGCAAGAAGAAGCGCACAAAGTGGACTGAAAACCAACCAAATGTCAAAGAAGGAGACATTGGGTTGTTAAAAGATCCTCTAGCCCACAGGAATGAATGGCCTATGGGACTGATAGTTAAGACTCTACCCAGTAGTGACAAGAAGGTTCGTAAAGTGGAGCTACGGATCATCAAAGATGGAACTCCAAAGGTGTTTTTGAGACCAGTCTCAGAGACTGTTGTTTTGCTTTCGGAATAAGATATTATCTATGTAAATTTTATGTTTCGATATGTGGTGATATAATATGTTTATATCAAGCGGGGAGTGTTATGTCTTTGATCGGAGTGTATGTCAGAGTGAGACGTCTGTCTCTTCTAAAGATCTTTTATGATTCTTAAACTAACAGCAGAGTGAGAGGTCTCGAAAATAGTAGATCTAGCATGAGTCTGAAATTGAAAAGACGGAAGTAGACTGCGCTCAAAACTTGTTAAAACCTGGGATAACTTTAGTCTTTGTAAGTATTTTTTGTGTTTATGTGCTTTGTTTTGCATGCTCAAGATTGTATTTCATTTGATAACGTGTGAATCGCGTCTTATGTAGTAAGCCACTTAGGATGTGGGCGCGCATGTTTCAAGCTAAGCTAACGTGTGTTTGATCATGGAGACTCAGCGTTTTGTACAGCTTACAATGCACTTCTTTTGTTTGTTTTGTTTCAGTTACTATTACCACGTACATATATATACGTACATATATGTATAATCCTGTGAAGAAAGAGTCTACATAAACAAGAAAAGCAAGCCTTGTGTGGGAGTCTCTTTTTTTCGTTGGAAGAGTTAGCTGGCTGTCTAGCTGCACACAGTCACGTGTCGTGAGGACAGCACATTGATTAATCCATAAATAGTAGTGGATGAAGTATTTGTGCTTAAAAGCATCCAAAATGTTATTGATTAGTTTATAAAGACTGACTGAGGAGATTAAAACTACACATCGCTTAGATTTTGTATCATGTAGATGTTTGGGTCAACATTAAAAATACCTGATATGTATGTACACATATATAAGTAGATATATATATATAAATTTATATATACACCGTCTCCTAAGTCCCGCCCCTACTGCTTTCTTTCTGGGTTTCTTAAAATCTTATTTTCCTGGTTATTTTTTCATTTTTACAGTTCTTAAAATTTTAGAAAAAGAATCCAAGGATTTTGCCTCCTGTGTGTTTCCTTCACTCCCACTGCCTTACGAGTGCATGTAAAGGGTGTTATTTTGTCAATGGGCATGGTTTTACTGGGTGTACGATATTTTTTGTAAAATGCGATAACTTTACGTCATTAGTATGATAATCCAGCAACTCCCACCTGGCAACGCTGGTTCCAGGTGTCACACAGGCTGTATGTGGCACTCCCAACCTTATCAACTTGATAAAGACTATTCAGTATTGCCTCAAAGAACCTTGAAAACTAGCTGCCTTCAAGGCTTGAAAAAACCTTTTGGTTATCTTATTTATTTATTTATTTTTTACATTGAGTGTGTTTGTGTCTGCTGAAGTTGGTTAAATTAGGTGATGCAGAGTGAAGCTTGGTAGCTGAAGGGACGTTACATAATGCCCTGCTTATATATTAATACATTTAATTGTGTTCATTAATCGATTTCCAATAAGATTATTAAGAAATAAATGTTTCTGATTCATAAAGTTTAACACCACAACACTTTGATTTATTATCATATTTTCTGCTCCTTAAAGCATGTGATAATAGTTAAAAAATATATTCATACGCTTTTGTTAATAATATTCCTTTTTTTCTGAAAATTACTTTTACTTTTTTTACTTTAAGTAGTTTTAAAATAGGTTACTTTTTACTTTTACTTAAGTAGAAAACTTGAGTTGATACTTCTACTTTTACTAAAGTAGTTTTTTAACTCGGTATTTATACTTCTACTTGAGTAGAAAATGTTGGTACTTTTGACACCTCTGCTCTTGACAGGCAGAAGGGTATGAGTAACCAGACTATCGTGAGGAGTCTGTCTAATCTCTCATTCCTCCAGAGTTGATCTATCGTAGAAACGGTTTCAAAGTTTAAATCCAGATGGGAGTCGAAACGTCTCGACTGGTATCTTCATGGACCGGACCCGCCCCTTCCCTCCAGAACATCAGATGTTCTATGGTCCCGTCTGAGAACCAGAGGAGGCAGAGCCTTCACTGTGGCTGGTCCCAGACTCTGGAACAGAGAACCAGAGGAGACAGAGCCTTCACTGTGGCTGGTCCCAGAGGAGACAGAGCCTTCACTGTGGCTGGTCCCAGAGGAGACAGAGCCTTCACTGTGGCTGGTCCCAGAGGGGACAGAGCCTTCACTGTGGCTGGTCCCAGAGGAGACAGAGCCTTCACTGTGGCTGGTCCCAGAGGAGACAGAGCCTTCACTGTGGCTGGTCCCAGAGGGGACAGAGCCTTCACTGTGGCTAGTCCCAGAGGAGACAGAACCTTCACTGTGGCTGGTCCCAGAGGAGACAGAGCCTTCACTGTGGCTAGTCCCAGAGGAGATAGAGCCTTCACTGTGGCTGGTCCCAGACTCTGGAACAGAGAACCAGAGGAGACAGAGCCTTCACTGTGGCTGGTCATCAGAGGAGACAGAGCCTTCACCGTGACTGGTCCCAGACTCTGGAACAGAGAACCAGAGGAGACAGAGCCTTTACCGTGACTGGTCCCAGAGGAGACAGAGCCTTCACTGTGGCTGGTCCCAGAGGAGACGGAGCCTTCACTGTGGCTGGTCCCAGAGGAGACAGAGCCTTCACTGTGGCTGGTCCCAGAGGAGACGGAGCCTTCACTGTGGCTGGTCCCAGAGGAGACGGAGCCTTCACAGTGGCTGGTCCCAGAGGAGACGGAGCCTTCACTGTGGCTGGTCCCAGAGGAGACGCAGCCTTCACTGGGGCTGGTCCCAGAGGAGACGGAGCCTTCACTGTGGCTGGTCCCAGAGGAGACAGAACCTTCACTGTGGCTGGTCCCAGAGGAGACAGAGCCTTCACTGTGGCTGGTCCCAGAGGAGACGGAGCCTTCACTGTGGCTGGTCCCAGAGGAGACAGAGCCTTCACTGTGGCTGGTCCCAGAGGAGACGGAGCCTTCACCGTGGCTGATTTCAGGCGAGAGGCAGGATACAACCTGAACAGTTCACCAGTCAGGGACACACACACACACACACACACACACACACACACACACACACACACACACACACACACACACACACACACACACACACACACACACACACACACACACACACACACACACACTCATTTCTAAGGACAGTTTCCTAGCAGCCAATCAACCTAACATGCATTTTTTTGCAGAGTGGGAGGAAACCAGAGAAAACCTACACATACACAGGTAGAACATGTAAACTCCTCACAGAAAAAACAGTGTTTCTAACCCCATACCAATTCTGGGACTCAAACCCTGACCTTCTTGCTGTGAGACCACCATGCTAACCTCCACCACCGTGCGGTCTGTTGTTTTAAATGTGTTTTTATAAACAAACTGTACTTTAAAAACTCACACTTTAAAACCTTTTCAAAGACACTGTGAGGTCAGGTTTTATTATTATGGGATGTAATTCATCAGAAAAAAGCAGAACTGTATGAAACAGAAGTCCGCAGTCAGAGAGAAGAGGGGTGGGAGGAAGTAGACCCTCCCTCACAGGAAAGAAAAGGATTGAGCAACAAGAGCAAAACATCTGGAAAGAATCAGCATTCAATGTGGAGAAAAAAAAACACTGCTGATCACACACACACACACACACACATACACACACACACACACACACACACACACACACACATACACACACACACACACACACACACACATACACACACACACGCACACACACACACAGAGTTTTTAACATGCCTACTGACCTGCCATGGTCTGTGGATCTCTCAGATTTGGATCTGTAGTCCTGTAGAGTCCGGTCTGTTGGAGGAGTTTAGAAGGACAGTCTGACTCCCAGCCCAGTCTGCTGGAGACCCTGCCCCTCTGTTGAACAGCATACACACACACACACACACACACACACACACACACACACACACACACACACACACACACACACACACACACACACACACACACCCACAAACCCTGCCCCTCTGCTGCAGAACCCTCCCTTCAGACAGAATGAGGAACTTCTTCCATCTTGTTTCCTGAAGTTTATCATTTTATTAGAATTTAAAACTGAAGTAACTTTAGAAGAAAAAAAAGAGTGAAAAACGATCACATTTTTATTATATTTTTTATTGTGTGTGTGTATGTGTGTTTGTTTGCGTCATGTTCAGAGATGGGCTCATAGTAATATGTAATAGTATATATAATAGCAGACATTTTGCTGTAATAGTAACAAAGTAATAAAGATAAATTAAAATGTGATGGTAATAGATGACGTAGTAATAGAATGATCACTTATCATTATGATTACTACCACCTGTTTTTGTTTAGTTGAAGTACCGCTGGTGCTTAGTGCTATAAACTATCAGGGGTGTGAGTGCTTTTGGGCACTGTGATAATTAACTGTGAGGGTTCTGATTGGGTAAAACAATGATGGCATTAGCAATCCAGCTCATGGACAGGTAAGTACCTCGTTTACACCTGAGTGGGTTTAACTAATCTCTAAATTGGTCTACTTTCCTTCACTTCTCCTCACCGAAACTAAACAACCAGTAAGACGCTCCCCCGGTTTTCACATGAAAATAAATACCTGGCATTTCCAGCGACATCTCCAGTGGAGCGCCTGTTCAGTGTGGGAGGGAGGATCTTTCACCCAGAGAGATGCCCACTGTCAGACACAGTATTTGAGCAGCTCGTGTTCATCCGTTCAGATGGCTACATTCATAATTAAAGGGTACTGATGTGAAGGCTACACCGGGCATGGTCGTCCGCCTGGTGCCTATTTAAAGGCAGTCTCTCCTGACTTCCTTGTTGGGTCATCACATCCCTCTGCCTGCCCGGCTGCCTGTCCGGCTGCTCGCCCGGCTGCCTGCCTGACCGCTTGATCAAGAGATAGTGATTCATGTTTGTTTTTATTTACAGCTTTTCCACCTGCACCCCCGTTTTGACAGTTTGATGGAGGAAGATTTTATTTATTTATTTTTTAAATTTGCACATGAAGGTTTGGACTCTTGACAGGAGAAAAAAAAACTGACTGAGGAGGTCTCTGTGTTCCTGTCCTGTGATTGGTCAGACTGAGGAGGTCTCTGTGTTCCTGTCCTGTGATTGGTCAGACTGAGGAGGTCTCTGTGTTACTGTCCTGTGATTGGTCAGACTGAGAAGGTCTCTGTGTTCCTGTCCTGTGATTGGTCAGACTGAGGAGGTTTCTGTGTTCCTGTCCTGTGATTGGTCAGACTGAGGAGGCCTCTGTGTTCCTGTCCTGGGCGTGGTCAGACTGAGGAGGTCTCTGTGTTCCTGTCCTGGGCGTGGTCAGACTGAGGAGGTCTCTGTGTTCCTGTCCTGTGATTGGTCAGACTGAGGAGGTCTCTGTGTTCCTGTCCTGGGTGTGGTCAGACTGAGGAGGTCTCTGTGTTCCTGTCCTGTGATTGGTCAGACTGAGGAGGTCTCTGTGTTCCTGTCCTGTGATTGGTCAGACTGAGGAGGTCTCTGTGTTCCTGTCCTGGGTGTGGTCAGACTGAGGAGGTCTCTGTGTTCCTGTCCTGTGATTGGTCAGACTGAGGAGGTCTCTGTGTTCCTGTCCTGGGCGTGGTCAGACTGAGGAGGTCTCTGTGTTCCTGTCCTGTGATTGGTCAGACTGAGGAGGTCTCTGTGTTCCTGTCCTGTGATTGGTCAGACTGAGGAGGTCTCTGTGTTCCTGTCCTGTGATTGGTCAGACTGAGGAGGTCTCTGTGTTCCTGTCCTGGGTGTGGTCAGACTGAGGAGGTCTCTGTGTTCCTGTCCTGTGATTGGTCAGACTGAGGAGGTCTCTGTGTTCCTGTCCTGGGTGTGGTCAGACTGAGGAGGTCTCTGTGTTCCTGTCCTGTGATTGGTCAGACTGAGGAGGTCTCTGTGTTCCTGTCCTGTGATTGGTCAGACTGAGGAGGTCTCTGTGTTCCTGTCCTGGGCGTGGTCAGACTGAGGAGGCCACGCCTCCCGTTTCCATCAGGATGAAGAACATCTACTGATTTCTTCAGAATAAGATCATATTTAATAAACAGTCTACTCGTTCCGAGGAAGGGATCTCTCCTTCATGTGGATCCCCATCAGGTCTCTTCTTATTTTCCCCAAAGCTGGATTTTCCGTCACCATGAAGGAGGGTCTAAGGGCAGGAATGTGCTGGAATTGTTTTGCTAGTTTTTTAGTTAGTTTTTAAGTGTTTGTTTGTGTTTCTACATTTTTTTTGTTCCTTATTTTTGTACTTTGTTTAAAAAGTGAAGCCGTTTGTTTTCAATATTAAACTGTACAAAAATAATAAAATTAAATCAGAAAAACAGAACGACTCCGAACTGAAAGGCAGAATCTAACCTGGAGCTGAAGTAAAGGAAGGTTTTAATCTGGAGCTGAGGTAAAGGAAGGTGAGGTGAAGGAAGGCTCTGACCAGAAGTGAGATCGGGCCTAAAAAATCCAGCCTGACCCGAGCCCGACCAATCAACGTGATTTGCGGGCCCGAAAGAAGCCCGAAATGTCATATTTTATTTGTGAGGACTCGGGAGGAGGAGGGTTATTTATAAATTGGAACATTTTCAAGAACACGTTTTTTAATGAGAAAAAAAATCCCACTATCGGACCCCTAACACACTTGTCTGTGATGGCCTGCTTAGCGTGAAGAGGAGGGACGGTCTTTGAAACAAATTATAAAATAGATCTTTAACGATCATCACTTTTACCGGTCCAGCTGTTTAAATGCGCGCTCAGCGTCGAGGTGCCAGTCTTTTTGGTGTCGTATGAAAGCAAAGCGCCACATTGACTACATCCAGCGAAGCCAACGCAAGTTTCTGTAGCATTTTGAAGAATAAATTTGAATCTTTTCCACACCTCACTCTTACCGGTGCGTGTTTGTCTTTTCAGTTCTTCTGCTTTTAGTTTATCCTTAACTTCTCACTCCTTCATATCGGGGATCCTCCTTAACTTCTCACTCCTTCATATCGGGGATCCTCCTTAACTTCTTACTCCTTCATATCGGGGATCCTCCTTAACTTCTTACTCCTTCATATCGGGGATCCCCCTTAACTTCTCACTCCTTCATATCGGGGATCCTCCTTAACTTCTCACTCCTTCATATCGGGGATCCTCCTTAACTTCTTACTCCTTCATATCGGGGATCCTCCTTAACTTCTTACTCCTTCATATCGGGGATCCTCCTTAACTTCTTACTCCTTCATATCGGGGATCCCCCTTAACTTCTCACTCCTTCGTATCGGGGATCCTCCTTAACTTCTTACTCCTTCATATCGGGGATCCTCCTTAACTTCTCACTCCTTCGTATCGGGGATCCTCCTTAACTTCTTACTCCTTCATATCGGGGATCCTCCTTAACTTCTCACTCCTTCGTATCGGGGATCCTCCTTAACTTCTTACTCCTTCATATCGGGGATCCTCCTTAACTTCTTACTCCTTCATATCGGGGATCCTCCTTAACTTCTTACTCCTTCATATCGGGGATCCTCCTTAACTTCTTACTCCTTCATATCGGGGATCCCCCTTAACTTCTCACTCCTTCATATCGGGGATCCTCCTTAACTTCTTACTCCTTCATATCGGGGATCCTCCTTAACTTCTCACTCCTTCATATCGGGGTTCCTCCTTAACTTCTTACTCCTTCATATCGGGGATCCTCCTTAACTTCTTACTCCTTCATATCGGGGATCCTCCTTAACTTCTCACTCCATATCGGGGATCCTCCTTAACTTCTCACTCCTTCATATCGGGGATACCAGTTCAAAATAAATAAATAAAGACGTGCGCAGGAGAGGATTACCAAATTAAGAGGGGGCGTTCACGTGCGCAGAGCATGCTCTGGCTCTGTGTATTCTGTTTAGTAGTTAAACATTACTTCTCTGTTTTAATTTTATAACAAGTATTTATTAGTTTAGTACACACACCTTGTTTTAGTTTACATTTTATAAACATAGATTTACTAAAAAAAAAAAAAAAAAAAAAAAAAAGTCATCGAGAGAGAAGCCCAAACCCGACCCGAGGGGTTAAGATCTTTCCTCTGGCTCAGACTTCAGTTTTTCGCCCTCTTGAGGTTAAAAGATTAAATTTGGAGAAAAAAATAAAATTAAACAGAAGTTTATTTGTTCTTAAAATCTTTAATCTTTAAGTTTTTACAGAATTTTTTTTACATAAAAATGATCTTTAGGTAAAAAAAAAAAAAAGAAAGACTCCCTCATAAGATCCATCGTAAATCCGTCCGATTCCGTTAAACAGAAAGAAAAACCCTGAAACATTCAATAACGTCTGAGTTAATCAGAAAATAAAAAAAGCCCTTTTCGTCCCTGAGTGAGTGTTTTTTAATCAATCTTTACTGTAAAATAAAGTTTTCACCTCCATGATTAAACATTTAAACAGTTTCATTTGTGACGTCGTTCCGGCCAGCCTCCACCGGTCGGACCCGGTTTTACAGAGACTGGTATCCGCTGGTCCGTTTCCTACGGCCCAGCAAATACACCACCAGAACCACCACGATCAGCACCAGCAGCGTCACTCCCACCGCGATGGCAACCCGATAGTCAGGCTGGTCGGCAGGACACGGGTCGGCTGTAAGTAGAAAAAAAAAAAAGAATCTCATCAGCAGGACTTTACAGGAAGATTTTATTATGGTTTGATTTTCCTGTGAATCAAAATAAATCCTAATGTTTCTGTTCCGTCTTATCCGGCACCGGATCGCCGTGGCAACAGCCTCAGACGGGAAACCCAGGCTTCTCTCACCTCGGCTGCATCCTCCATCTCACCCAGGAGGATCCAGAGGTGTTCCCTGTCCAGATGTGAGACAATGCTCTATTCCGAGATCCTCCTTGATGGCAGAGCTCCTCATATCTCTGAGAGAGACCCTGCCCGCCCTGCAGAGGAAGATCATCTTGTATCCACAATCTTTATCTGTTACCATGGTGAGGGTAGGAACGTAGATCCTGGTTACCGTGGTGAGGGTAGGAACGTAGATCCTGGTTGCCATGGTGAGGGTAGGAACGTAGATCCTGGTTACCGTGGTGAGGGTAGGAACGTAGATCCTGGTTACCGTGGTGAGGGTAGGAACGTAGATCCTGGTTACCATGGTGAGGGTAGGAACGTAGATCCTGGTTACCATGGTGAGGGTAGGAACATAGATCCTGGTTACCATGGTGAGGGAAGGAACGTAGATCCTGGTTACCATGGTGAGGCTAGGAACGTAGATCCTGGTTACCATGGTGAGGGTAGGAACGTAGATCCTGGTTACCATGATGAGGGTAGGAATGTAGATCCTGGTTACCATGGTGAGGGTAGGAATGTAGATCCTGGTTACCATGGTGAGGGTAGCAACGTAGATCCTGGTTACCATGGTGAGGGTAGGAACGTAGATCCTGGTTACCATGGTGAGGGTAGGAACATAGATCCTGGTTACCATGGTGAGGGTAGGAACGTAGATCCTGGTTACCATGGTGAGGAAAAGGAATGTCTTCATGACGACGGACCGATGCAGCGTCCTGGTGGGTGGGGGGGGGCTGAGTTTTACTTTCTTATCTTTTGACGAGTGTTTACAGTCAGGAGGTCGTCATGGTGACCCCCCTCACAGAGGAGTGGGTGCACCTGGAGATGTTTTTTTTTTTTTAATGATCTGGTAAATAAATCTGAAGCTCTGTTAACCAACATGAGGAAGGGGTCAAAGGTCAGCGCCCCTCTTATCAGCTGAACTTTATTACCCATCATGCCGCTCTGCCACACCTGCAGGAACACCAGCCAGTAAAACAAACACTAGTTTTATAACCTTTACCCTCAGACTGTTTTCAGTTGTTTGTCCGGCAGTGCCGTCCGGCAGGACGAGTCCCACATGGTTCAGTGTACTGGTTCTAGACGACATACTGGGACACGCAGCACTGGTTTTCATGGTTCAGCAGATGATTGACAGTTTTATTTACTAATTAAACCTGATCATTAATTATTGTGTTTCTCAGATTTCACACCAACAAAAAAAAAAAATCATAAAGAATAAAACCCATCTATAAGGAGTACCAGAGTATAAGTTATTTATTACTGGGATTTTATTTAAGAAAATCCAACCAATACCAGACGTTTCTGTTCCACACAGGCCTTAAGCCTGGTGCACCCTGCCTTCATTTACAATGAAAATAATGTGTGAAATGATCGAACAATCTGTTACTAATTTAAATGAGTTTAGTTCAGACTTCAAACATAAACATTACAGAGTCCAAACGTTGATTATTAAGGACGTTAAACGTGGTTGGTTTTTTGGTTCGGCATGTTTTTTTTAGATACTTGAAGAAACAAACAACATTTTTCCAGACGTGTGGATCCTTTAAATATCGGAAACCTTAAAAAATACAGCTTGAAATTTGTGGAGCCTCAAAAATTTCTTTGTGTTCAAGCATCCTCGGTTCCACATGAAGGAAAAGTTCTAAATAAAACTAAAGTCTTCAGCTTTTAAAGAACTTCTATTTCTGAATAAAAACATGTCAGATATAAATAATGTTCATTTTCTAACCATTCAACATAGAATACATTTCATTTTCTGATTAGAAAATAGTTTAATGAGTCACGCATTGGTTTGCAGTGATTTAATCTGTCCACTAGAGGGCAGTGTTTTTCCGAAGCCTCAGAGACATTTGATACAGTTTTACTTCAAGTGTGTCAAAGCTTCAAACAAGGCTTTGTTTTCTAGTTAATTAAATCAGAACGACCGAGATGATCAGTAATTATTTCATCTGAAACGCAGACAAACTGACGTCAGTCTGAAGCCGAAAAATGGCCGCTGAGAAAAACAGGAAGTTCTGGAAAAAGGGGGGTGATTAGTTCTGGATGGAGGTGTGTGTGTGTGTGTGTGTGTGTGTGAGTAAACTTACAGGCTCCAAGATCACCATTGACCAGGTCGAAGGCCTGCAGACGGTCCTGTGTGACGTCCAGTGTGTACCCCTCCCCCAGGTCCACCTGCTGCTGCTTACATGAGTAGGCGTGGCCAACGCGTGCCGAGAAGAGTTGCAGAGAGTTGTTGGTGTGATCGAACACTGCAACACACACACACACAATCACAAGATCACTCAGCTGGTTGGACTGCATTACACACACATCTCACACACACACACATACACACACACACACACACACACACACCCAGCTCACCTGCATTGGCTGCCCCGTAGGACACCTTCAGGGACACGGTGTGAGCGTAGACCATCTTCTTTGTCATGTCCTGAGGAAACAAACAAACGCACACACACACACACACACACACACACACACACACACACACACACACACACACACACACACACACACACACACACACACACGGTGATAAACAAACACTCAAACTTAAACTGAAATGTATATTTTTTCCTCAAACACCTGCTTTTTTACAGAAATAGTCATAAATTTGTAAAAAAAAAGTCTGAAACACGTTTACGATGTTTTACTTTCTTCTGTTTTCCGATAAATACTTTCTATTGGTGATAAACTGGTTCAGAATGTTTCCTGTTCACCCGGTTTTATTTATGATCGTCTGAAGACGACGTCTCGTTTAATCAGAGTCAATAAAATCCTTCTTTAAGTAAAAAATAAACGAATAAAATCCAATCAGGTAGTTTTTTAATAATAATTTTCTAATAAACAGTTGTTTGTTTACGGTCCTTCAGAGGGTCGCGCGCACACACACACACACACACACACACACACACACACACACACACACACACACACACACACACACACACACTTCTATCGGCAAATTTATCAGAAACACGACTTATTAAAAAAATCAAAGTGTATTTTTTTATTTTTCAGACGTTTGTTTTTTGAAGGATTTAAATTAAAATAAGGAAGTTTTTTTTTTTTTTTAGCATCGCGCGCTGACTCAGCAGATCTACTGGGAATGTAGTCAAACCAGACTGGTTTCATTTCTTACTGGAAAACAAACTCCAAGTTTAAAAGCTTCCTGATTTAATGACGTTGTTTTCCGTTGAGTCGGTACCTTGTTGAAGAGGAACGTGAGGAAGCCTCTGGGGAAGACCAGGGTGAGGTTGGCGGTGGTCTCGTTACATCCTCCTTCAGGGTGGGTTTCCTTCGGTTGAATAATAAACGTCCCGTCGGCCTAAAAAAAAAAAAAAAAAAAAAAAAAACTTGATCTGGTTAAAACAAACGTCCTGAAAGAGGAAGTAAAACCTTCTGAATTCTGGAACCTGAAACGTGTCGAAGGTCAAACACCATGTTAGAATGAAACTAGAAGCAGCACCCCCCCCCCCCCGTACTCCCCCCTTGCCTCCCCCCCCGTCCTCACACCCTCCCCATGCCCTCCTCCCCCGTACCCGCACTGCGTACTTCTAAAATGCTTTTATTTACATTTATTTTATTTAAACATGAGCCGTTTAAAAACGTCTCCGTTTGAAACATGTTTGTAGTTTTTATTCAAATCTCAGACGTTTTTTAGTATTTTTTACTGAAAATCTGATCAAATTTGAACCGAATCCTTAAAAAAAAGACGATCTGATGAATGTTTTTATAAACACTTTAAGAGAATTTAAAAACCTCGTGTTATTTTTAGTTTTTAAACAGTTTTAAATGATTTTTAAAGAAAGTTTGTTGATGATTTAATTAAATCTGACTTTATTTACTTTTAAAAACAGTTTATTTGATTTTAAACTAAAAAAAAAAAAAAAATAAAAATCAATATTTAGTTTTTCTGATGATTTGATTTTTTTTTATCTGAAAATCTTCGTTTCATCTGAACCACTGATCCTCAATGGGGGGGATACACCCTGAAGAGGTCACCAGTCTGTTGCAGGGTCTCACACACACACACACACACACACACACACACACACACACACACACACACACACACACACACACACACACACACACCAAGTCCCAGAAAGGGGGCGAGATTTGAAACACTGTCCTTTCTGTGTGTAGTTTGCATGTTGTCCCTGTGTATGTATGGGTTCTAGGAATGAGTGTGTGTGTGTGGCCCCACAGCAGACTGGTAACCTGTTCGTGGTGTACCCTGCCTCCTGCCTGAAATCAGCCGGACAGGCTCCGGCACCCTCACAACCCCGTTCAGGATAAACGCCATCTTTCTCTACAGCTCTAGAAGACGGACGGAATCCTTCCTGAAGGAAGTCGGTGGTAAACGTCGTCATCGGGCACCTGAATCAGAACGAATGGCTACGACACTTCATTAATTATTCAGGTGTGATTAATGAATTGAACGGACTTCACTGATTGGTCAGGAGAACTCTGCTGCTTACATCTTTGGAGTGGAGTTGGATCTTCAGTCCCATGAACGCTTTGAGACACGTTCCGTTGGTCGACTTCACCGAGTAGTTTCCCACCGCCACAGCGGCGGAGGGCGTCGTTGCAGGAGTTGTAGTTGGAGTAGTGGTCGATGGCGTGGTGGTGACGGTCGTAGACGTGGCGGTCGTAGACGTGGCGGTGGTGGTCGTTGGCGTGGCGGTGGTGGTCGTTGAAGTAGCGGTCGTTGACGTGGTGGTGGTTGGCGTTGTTGTGGTTGGCGTGGTGGTTGTTGACTTGGTGGTGGTTGGCGTGGTGGTTGTTGACTTGGTGGTGGTGGTGGTGGTGGTTGGCGTGGTGGTGGTTGGCGTGGTGGTGGTTGGCGTGGTGGTGGTTGAATTGGTGGTGGTTGGTGGCGTGGTGGTGTTAGGTGTGGTGGATTTGATCTCCATCGTTATGTCGGTCGGTAGTGGCGTTGAGCTCGATGCCTGAAGGATGTTCTCTCGAGGTGACGGAGGGTTGGACTTTTGGACGTCCATGCCCAGAGAGAGAGCTGGCAGACAAAAAAAAATATATATTATAAACTAAGAAAGAATCAAAACGTCTCAAAACGGTTTAAAAAACTTCAAAAGACGCATGAGGGTCCAGATTGTCTCTCTGACCCCCAGGTCTACTGTTTTCATTCAATATTTTATCACATAAATCAGGAGAATGGAAGGAAGGTCCGCTGTACGCTCATCCTGATCCATGAAAACAGTCTGACCTCGCAGCATCGAGGTTCACTCACTCCATGTGGGCGGATACCTTTTTATTAACCAATCAAACTGCTTCTTGGTTTGTGTTCAGAATTTAAATTCTCAGTTTCAGGAAAACAGACTTAAAACAGGAAGCAGTAAAGCGTTCTTAAAGCAGTAAAGCGTTCTTAAAGCGGTAAAGTGTTCTTAAAGCGGTAAAGTGTTCTTAAAGCGGTAAAGTGTTCTTAAAGCGGTAAAGTGTTCTTAAAGCGGTAAAGTGTTCTTAAAGCGGTAAAGTGTTCTTAAAGCGGTAAAGTGTTCTTAAAGCGGTAAAGTGTTCTTAAAGCGGTAAAGTGTTCTTAAAGCGGTAAAGTGTTCTTAAAGCGGTAAAGTGTTCTTAAAGCGGTAAAGTGTTCTTAAAGCGGTAAAGTGTTCTTAAAGCGGTAAAGTGTTCTTAAAGCGGTAAAGTGTTCTTAAAGCGGTAAAGTGTTCTTAAAGCGGTAAAGTGTTCTTAAAGCGGTAAAGTGTTCTTAAAGCGGTAAAGTGTTCTTAAAGCAGTAAAGTGTTCTTAAAGCAGTAAAGTGTTCTTAAAGCGGTAAAGTGTTCTTAAAGCGGTAAAGTGTTCTTAAAGCGGTAAAGTGTTCTTAAAGCGGTAAAGTGTTCTTAAAGCGGTAAAGTGTTCTTAAAGCGGTAAAGTGTTCTTAAAGCGGTAAAGTGTTCTTAAAGCGGTAAAGTGTTCTTAAAGCGGTAAAGTGTTCTTAAAGCGGTAAAGTGTTCTTAAAGCGGTAAAGTGTTCTTAAAGCGGTAAAGTGTTCTTAAAGCAGTAAAGTGTTCTTAAAGCAGTAAAGTGTTCTTAAAGCGGTAAAGTGTTCTTAAAGCAGTAAAGTGTTCTTAAAGCGGTAAAGTGTTCTTAAAGCAGTAAAGTGTTCTTAAAGCAGTAAAGCGTTCTTAATGCAGTAAAGTGTTCTTAAAGCAGTAAAGTGTTCTTAAAGCAGTAAAGTGTTCTTAAAACACTAAAAAACCTAACATCAAATAAAAGAGTCAGAAGATCGTTGTTTGTTGTGTTTACTTCTAAATAAAAAGTTGAGCCATCATTACACAGAGCAGGGGCGGAGCTAGAATTTTCCAAAGGGGGGGGGTGCTTTGACAAAGCCAAAATATAGTGACTGGGGGGGCCTCCCCTCCCCCCAAAACATTTTAAAAATAAGTGTCATTTTCCTCCATTTTGGAGCCCATTCACTGGCCCTTTAAGAGGATAGCTTGACTTGTCCCCTTTCCTTTTATTTAATTTATTTATTTATTTTTGGGGACCAAAAGAGGCGGGAGGGGGGATCACACCCCTGCAGAGTATTTATCCTGGTTACCATGGTGACACCCTATAGCACAAAAAATAACATTTGAATTATGGTCGAATACTTTTACTTTTTACTAAAAATTACAATTTACACCAAATGCTTTTGTACTTTTACTTAAGTAGATTTTTTGCCTAATTATCTGTACTTTTACTTAAGTACAAAAAGTGAGTACTTCATCCACCACTGGGAAGCGCTAACGTGTGGTTTACCTGTTCCTACTTTTTAAAGGTGAGTTCCCTCTCCAGGTTTCCACGGTAACTAGTGATGGGAATTACGGCTCTTTTTGGTGAGCCGGCTCTTTCGGTTCGGCTCTCTAAAAAGAGCCATTCTTTTTGGCGAACGGCTCTTCAGATTGTTTTTTTTTTTAATTGATTCATTTAAACTTTGCGCAAATTAATTCCTGCTTTTGTTTTTAAATAATTTTTTTATGTAAACCTGATATTTGTTACAATAAAAATATAAAAAAATATATAAAATTTATGATAAAATGTAAAAATAAAAAAATCTAGCATTTACAATTTAACTTTGAACAGTTTGAATTTTTCAGCTTTTTGAACTAATTTAAAATGAACAAACACAGAACATTTAAATCAAAATACAACGTAAATATTAATTAAGATAAAGAAGCAAAAAAAAGCACCCAGATCAGTATTTATTTTATTGTTATTTACTCTGTTGATCCCTCACCGGGAAAATTTGTGTTCTACACTTCTACACCGCAGCAGGCTGCTACGACAGCGCCAATGAATGGGGGTTTAGGTGTCTTCTCCAAAAACCTTAGACGTGGACTCAGTGGGAACCAAACCTGCAAACTTCCGGTCCGCGGACGCACGCTCTACCACTGAGCCACCGTCTTACACTTAGAAACACTAAGTGCCGCAGTTTTGAAGAGCTGATCCGGTTTCTTCTGTCTGTAATTATCTGTGCAGTTTGAGAAAAGTGTGTTTATGACCTCTGTGATGCCCCGCCCCTCTTAAAAAAAATATAAACAAAATATGTCAATTGTTTGTGCTGTTTTTTACTGTAAAAATGTTTGTTTGTGCTATTTTAGTTTTTCAGATCTTCAAATTATTACAGCACAAAGGATTGACATACTTTTTGTTTATATATTTAGATGGAATGCGGGGGCGGGGCTTCACATACGGGAGCCGGCTCCCGTCGTTCACTTCAAAGAGCCGGCTCTAAGAGCCGTTTCATTCACGACAGACACATCACTATGGTAACAGAGGAAGAGGAAGTGAGCTCAGGTCAAGTGACTTTAAACAGAAAGTTTCTGTCATGTGCTTTTTTTTTTTTTTTTAACTTTAGAAACAAGTAAGTTTGAAAAAACTGAAACATCTGGAGCAGCCATGTGACAGGAAACATCCAGTTCAACCAGTAACTAAAACCCAGTTCAACCAGTAACTAAAACCCAGTTCAACCAGTAACTAAAACCCAGTTCAACCAGTATCTAACATGACAAACAGACCAGGATTGATGGTCTGTTACTGGTCCCAGTACTCATCTATATAAATATTCACTGTAATCCAGTCTTTTTTTCCAGACATTCTGTATTTTCATCATCATCAGTTGTTTTTTATTCTTGGTCAAAATCATAATAATAATAATAATACAGATTGCAAAAAAAAAAAAAACAAAAACAAACAGACCAAAGAAAAGGACCAGGCTGAAGCATGGCCTATCCTTATTTATCTATTTACATTTAACTGAAACAAACAAACAAAAATTAATTTACAAAGTACACAATCACTCCAATCAAACAGAAAACTTTATCCTCTTTTCTCTCTTATTTTTAACTTACTTATAATCACTAATATTTTATATTTAAGATGATGTTTACATTTTAGGAAAAAAGAACATATTTTAAATTAATCATTTACACCTGTAGATGTGTCCGTACAGATGTTGTTTTTTAAATGTTCACACCGGTAGATGTGTCCGTACAGATGTTGTTTTTTAAATGTTCACACCGGTAGATGTGTCCGTACAGATGTTGTTTTTTAAATGTTCACACCGGTAGATGTGTCCGTACAGATGTTGTTTTTTTAAATGTTTACACCTGTAGATGTGTCCGTACAGATGTTGTTTTTTAAATGTTTACACTAGTAGATGTGTCCGTACAGATGTTGTTTTTTAAATGTTTACACCGGTAGATGTGTACAGATGTCCTACCTGAGACGAAGCAGAGCAGCAGGACGGCCTTCATCGTGACTTTTCTTCAGAACTCTTTCAGGTAAAAATGAGGAAGAATCTCTTCATCTGAAAAAAAAAAAACTCAGCAAAGTGGGCGGAGTCAAACTTACTGTCAAAATAAAACTTTCTGCACCATGGCTCCTCCCCCTTTCTGACGGTTACCCACACACCTGTACCTCCCGCACCCCTCCTCCTCCACCGTGAGGGAGAGCCTCAATGAGCGGGGTACCTCAAGGGTCCATGTTAGGTCCCACTTTATTTATAATGTATGTTAAACTAATCCTACGCTCAGGTGAGGGTCGGGGTCAAAGTTTAGAACAAGTTACTAAATAAATAAAAATAAATAAATAAAAAAAAAAGTTACTGCAGAAATAAAGAAAACACTTTGAGGTGAGACACTGAGACCCCTGCGACCCGGCCCCGGGTAAGAGGAAGACAACGGAACGGAACAAAAACAAAATGTCTTTAAATTTGATAAAAAAAGAAACTCTGTCATTTGGATAAAAAATCTTTACTAATTGGAATTTTTATTACAGGGGAGGGGTGTCAGGGGAGGGGGAGGGACATCTGAGGGTGATTAGTCTGATGACACACACCTGTGGATCCTGGTTCCTGTTTAGCGGCTATCACTCCAGACGTCTTTGTCGGGTCATCATGGTCACCACCATGAAACACATGCTTGAAACACTTCAAAAGCGGTGGAGAAAGATGATGCCCGAACAGCCTCAGCTGGCTTATCATGACCGCGAGGAACAAAGGCTCCTCACTCTATCTCTGAGTAGGAGACCAGCCACCCTGCAGAGGAGGGTAGAAATGTAGATCCTGGTTACCACGGTGAGGGTAGGAACGTAGATCCTGGTTACCACGGTGAGGGTAGGAACATAGATCCTGGTTACCACGGTGAGGGTAGGAACGTAGATCCTGGTTACCACGGTGAGGGTAGGAACGTAGATCCTGGTTACCATGGTGAGGGTAAGAACGTAGATCCTGGTTACCATGGTGAGGGTAGGAACGTAGATCCTGGTTACCATGGTGAGGGTAGGAACGTAGATCCTGGTTACCACGGTGAGGGTAGGAACGTAGATCCTGGTTACCATGGTGAGGGTAGGAACGTATATCCTGGTTACCATGGTGAGGGTAGGAACGTAGATCCTGGTTACCATGGTGAGGGTAGGAACGTGGATCCTGGTTACCATGGTGAGGGTAGGAACGTAGATCCTGGTTACCATGGTGAGGGTAGAATGTAGATCCTGGTTACTACGGTGAGGGTAGGAACGTAGATCCTGGTTACCACGGTGAGGGTAGGAACATAGATCCTGGTTACCATGGTGAGGGTAGGAACGTAGATCCTGGTTACCATGGTGAGGGTAGGAACGTATATCCTGGTTACCATGGTGAGGGTAGGAACGTAGACCCTGGTTACCATGGTGAGGGTAGGAACGTAGATCCTGATTATCATGGTATCAGCTCTTTCTTCACCACGACAGATCAACGCAGCGTCTTATTTATTGCAGATGCTGCACCAATCCGTCTGTCGATCTCTCGCTCCATTCCTCCACTTGTGAACAAAATATTTAAACTCCTTTCACTTGGAGTAGCACCCTGTCCCTGACCCGTTTAGGGTCAGGTTTCCGGGTGAGGACCATGGTCTCGGGTTTGGAGGCTCTGATCCGGGTCGCTTCACACTCAGCAGTCCAGTGAGATGGAGATCACATCCTGATGAACCGTGAATATAATCTCAGATTATATGAAACTGGATTAAAATCAATGGGCTTTTTAAGAAGTAGAGATGATTTTATTCAATGATTTATCAAATGAATTAAAATCAAAAGCAATTTAAAAAACTTTTCAAGAAAGAAATAATGAACAAATATGAAGAGAGTGACGTCACTGGGAGTCGGGGTGGGGGGGTGTAATGTTCTGTATTTATTATATGGATTAATGTCTTGTGATTAGTTGGTGGTGTGTGTGTGTGTGTGAGTGTGGAAGGTGGGGGGGTGGGGATCAGTAACTTGGTCCATCGATGTTTCAAACAACGCATCCAGTGTCATGTTGTTTATTTTTTTTGTGCAAGTTTGAAATAAAAAATGATCGAATCCAGTCTTATCTAAAAATCCTGGACACCCCCCCCCTCACACACACACACACACACACACACACACACACACACACACACACACACACACACACACACACACACACACTACCACCTTCTGGGAGGAGGGAGGCATCTTCAGAAAAGTGAACTGGGGAAAACTTTTAGTTTGAAAGTCTGTACAGGAAACGGTCTGTTGGTATGAAGCAACAGAAAGAATGAAACTTAAAGAAATGAAACTGATTCAGCGTTTTTTTTAAAAAGGGAGAATCTGTAAAGACCCCTTTGTGCCCCCACCACTCCTTCATTCCTGTCTGAGCCACCCCCTCTGAACACTGACCCTCTGATTTAATCAGAGCTTAATCCTGATGGTCAGATTACTGGAAAAGTACAAAACAATACCAGAACCAGTCAGACCAGTTTCTCATGATGAGACAAAAAACCTGCCCTGACACAGTGAAAGCCTTCCTTTACCTTAGCTCCAGATTTAAACCTTCGTTTGGTACCAGGTCAGAGACTATGATGGTGATTAAATCACAGCCTGTTCCCACATGGAGATAAAGGATCAGAGGTCAGAAAGAACATTCCTGAACTTTACATCCTGGTCCAGCTCGACTTCTTTCTTTGTTTGAGATAAAGTTATAAAAAAAATTCTAAATCATATTCACTAAAATGTCAGATCGTGAATCAGAAAGTTTAAAAGTTCATCTTTGAATTTTTTGGACTGTTGTCTTCTGTTTATTCAGGATCAAATCACGGGGGCAACACCATCAGACGGGAGGCCAGGCTTCTCTCACCCTGGAGGTCACCCGGGAGGATCCTGAGGTGTTCCCTGTCCAGCTGGGAGACATAGTACCTCCAGAGCGTTGGAGGTCTGCCTCTGGATCTCCTCCCTGTAGGATTTGCCCGAAACATGTCACCAGTGAGGAACGCATCCTAACCAGATGCCTGAACCTCCCCATGTGGCTTCTCTCGACCCAGAGGACCAATAGCTCTACTCCAAGCTCCTCCCTGTATCTCTGAGCAAGATTCTGCCCACCCTGCAAAGGAAGCTCATCTTGACCGTTTGTTTTCATGATCTAGTTCTTTCCGTCACCACTCACAACTGGTTACCATGGTGAGGGTAGGAACGTAGATCCTGGTTACCACGGTGAGGGTAGGAACGTAGATCCTGGTTACTATGGTGAGGGTAGGAACGTAGATCCTGGTTACCATGGTGAGGGTAGGAACGTAGATCCTGGTTACCACGGTGAGGGTAGGAACGTAGATCCTGGTTACTATGGTGAGGGTAGGAACGTAGATCCTGGTTACTATGGTGAGGGTAGGAACGTAGATCCTGGTTACCACGGTGAGGGTAGGAACGTAGATCCTGGTTACCACGGTGAGGGTAGGAACGTAGATCCTGGTTACTATGGTGAGGGTAGGAACGTGGATCCTGGTTACCATGGTGAGGGTAGGAACGTAGATCCTGGTTACCATGGTGATGGTAGGAATGTAGATCGACTGGTAAATCCAGAGCTTAGTTTTTCAGCTCAGCTCGTTGTTCACTGTGACGGATTGATTCAGACTATTTGTGATAGATTATTTCAGACGGACCAATCCGTCTGTTGTTCTCCGGTTCCATCCTTCCACCTCTGTGAACAAGACCCTGAGACACTTTAACTCCTCCACTCGGGGCAGGAGGAGGACCCTCCCTCCCCGAGTAAAAAAAAATAAAAATCAAAGAACTGATCTTAATATTAGTTGGTACGCTCCATATGTAGGCTGCAGAGATGTGGAACTTCTGATTGGACCTCTTGAGGTGACGTAGAGACATGAGGAGGTGATGGGAGGTTTGGTTCCCAGAGGAGGAGAAAAGATGCTGGTGGACTTAAAGGATGGAAAACTGAGGAGCAGTTTGTATCCTCTCTTCATCCTCCTGATGGTCCTGATGATACACCTGTCTCTGAGAGGTGGAATCAGAGTTTCTAACTGGGACACGTATCATTTTTCCAAATACTTAGTGGTTCTGTTTGAATCTAACCTCTGATTAAAGGAACATGGCGGGTGAGGACACAGGAAGGAGACAGGAAGTAGATCATAGATCAAGTTTATTTTCTATAAAACATCCGTCAGGTTAAAACCAGTGAACCCCTGCTAGGTTCACATACGGCAGGTTTCCAGCAGATAATCCACCTCCTACTTCCAGATGTGTCCAGTTAGAACCCGGTAATCTGGCTGCAGGTGGATGCACCCACTGCTCCAGATGCAGGTGGGTGCACCCAGTGGTTCAGGTGGAAGGACCCGGTGGTCCGGATGCAGGTGGGAGCACCCAGTGGTTCAGGTGGAAGGACCCGGTGGTCCGGATGCAGGTGGCAGCACTCTGTGGTCCAGATTCAGGTGCTGATCCAGTCTGTATTGGGGGTGCAGGTGGTCTAGTTGTCGTCCTTTCCTCCACTCTTACTGAGCTGGAACAGCACAGAGGACTCAGCATCCATGGAGGGGTCAACAGGAGGATGTTTGAAACTTACATGCTGAAAAAAAAAAAAAAAGTTTGTAAAACCATATCTGATGCTGCCACCTGGTGGAGGGAGGTGAGACTACACACCTTTATGACGTCTACCCAGTTCCATCCTCGAGGCAGCTCTCCTTTATGATCTGCAGGCAGAGAGCACCTCGTTATGGTTCTGTCTGTGGCTAGTTACACAGTCAGTCCGTCATCCTGTCGGCCCACCTGTCTGGAATTCATCTTTACAAAGAAGAATCGGAAGAATTGGAGTCTACAACTCCAATCCAATCAGTTCAAATGAAGAACATCATGAACTGATGAAGAATGAAGAACACCTCCTGATCGAGTCAGACTGACTCCATCTCTAAACCTCCTGATCGAGTCAGACTGACTCCATCACATCTCTAAACCTCCTGATCGAGTCAGACTGACTCCATCACATCTCTAAACCTCTTGATCGAGTCAGACTGACTCCATCACATCTCTAAACCTCCTGATCGAGTCAGACTGACTCCATCACATCTCTAAACCTCCTGATCGAGTCAGACTGACTCCATCTCTAAACCTCCTGATCGAGTCAGACTGACTCCATCTCTAAACCTCCTGATCGAGTCAGACTGACTCCATCACATCTCTAAACCTCCTGATCGAGTCAGACTGACTCCATCTCTAAACCTCCTGATCGAGTCAGGCTGACTCCATCACATCTCTAAACCTCCTGATCGAGTCAGGCTGACTCCATCACATCTCTAAACCTCCTGATCGAGTCAGACTGACTCCATCTCTAAACCTCCTGATCGAGTCAGACTGACTCCATCACATCTCTAAACCTCCTGATCGAGTCAGACTGACTCCATCTCTAAACCTCCTGATCGAGTCAGACTGACTCCATCACATCTCTAAACCTCCTGATCGAGTCAGACTGACTCCATCACATCTCTAAACCTCCTGATCGAGTCAGACTGACTCCATCTCTAAACCTCCTGATCAAGTCAGACTGACTCCATCACATCTCTAAACCTCCTGATCGAGTCAGGCTGACTCCATCACATCTCTAAACCTCCTGATCGAGTCAGACTGACTCCATCACATCTCTAAACCTCCTGATCGAGTCAGACTGACTCCATCACATCTCTAAACCTCTTGATCGAGTCAGACTGACTCCATCACATCTCTAAACCTCCTGATCGAGTCAGACTGACTCCATCACATCTCTAAACCTCCTGATCGAGTCAGACTGACTCCATCTCTAAACCTCCTGATCGAGTCAGACTGACTCCATCACATCTCTAAACCTCCTGATCGAGTCAGGCTGACTCCATCACATCTCTAAACCTCCTGATCGAGTCAGACTGACTCCATCACATCTCTAAACCTCCTGATCGAGTCAGACTGACTCCATCACATCTCTAAACCTCTTGATCGAGTCAGACTGACTCCATCACATCTCTAAACCTCCTGATCGAGTCAGACTGACTCCATCACATCTCTAAACCTCCTGATCGAGTCAGACTGACTCCATCTCTAAACCTCCTGATCGAGTCAGACTGACTCCATCTCTAAACCTCCTGATCGAGTCAGACTGACTCCATCACATCTCTAAACCTCCTGATCGAGTCAGACTGACTCCATCACATCTCTAAACCTCCTGATCGAGTCAGACTGACTCCATCACATCTCTAAACCTCCTGATCGAGTCAGGCTGACTCCATCACATCTCTAAACCTCCTGATCGAGTCAGACTGACTCCATCTCTAAACCTCCTGACCGAGTCAGACTGACTCCATCTCTAAACCTCCTGACCGAGTCAGACTGACTCCATCTCTAAACCTCCTGATCGAGTCAGACTGACTCCATCACATCTCTAAACCTCCTGATCGAGTCAGACTGACTCCATCTCTAAACCTCCTGATCGAGTCAGACTGACTCCATCTCTAAACCTCCTGATCGAGTCAGACTGACTCCATCTCTAAACCTCCTGACCGAGTCAGACTGACTCCATCTCTAAACCTCCTGATCGAGTCAGACTGACTCCATCACATCTCTAAACCTCCTGATCGAGTCAGACTGACTCCATCACTAAACCTCCTGATCGAGTCAGACTGACTCCATCTCTAAACCTCCTGATCGAGTCAGGCTGACTCCATCTCTAAACCTCCTGATCGAGTCAGACTGACTCCATCACATCTCTAAACCTCCTGATCGAGTCAGGCTGACTCCATCACATCTCTAAACCTCCTGATCGAGTCAGACTGACTCCATCACATCTCTAAACCTCCTGATCGAGTCAGACTGACTCCATCACATCTCTAAACCTCCTGATCGAGTCAGACTGACTCCATCACATCTCTAAACCTCCTGATCGAGTCAGACTGACTCCATCACATCTCTAAACCTTCTGATCGAGTCAGACTGACTCCATCACATCTCTAAACCTTCTGATCGAGTCAGGCTGACTCCATCACATCTCTAAACAAACACCTCGAGCTTCGTTTTTCACCAGGAACAGTTAACTCCGCCTCTGGTCCAACTCTTACATGTGACACCTCGTTTTCGTCATCGACCCGACCCAATGTTCTCTAATTAGAAGAAGATGGCCTCCTCTCTCTGAGACGGAACGGTTTCCTTCCTCCGCAGCGGTGACTCCCGTCCTTAAAGAACCCATTTCCAACCTTTAATTCATCTCTAAGATTCTATTTCTACTTCCTTCTGATCTGTTCTCTAATAATCTGTCTGATAAATTAACTCTGAATTATGACCCTTGAACCTTCTGCTTGACCTTCATTCAGCGTTTGATTCCGTCCTCCTGAACAGACTCTTCCATCAGCATCTCTGGCCCCCTCCTCACCCGGTTTCACTGTTTAGTCACTCCTAACTCTGAGGTGTTCCTCAGGGCTCGGTCTTCTCTCCCTTCTCCTGCTTGATCATGTTTTCTAGAACCACCTCTTCTCCACCCGCCCTCGTCAGCCCCCGCCCTCGTCAGCCCCCGCCTTCGTCAGCCCCCGCCTTCGTCAGCCCCCGCCTTCGTCAGCCCCGCATCGATAACATCAAACGTTCTCAATCTCAGTAACAAAAAAAATGAACTTCTGAAAAAAACCAAATCCACTTGTTTCTTTAGGGTGACTGTAAAGCCGTTCCGTTCCGTCATCTTCTGCTTGTTCCGGGGTCGGGTCGCGGGGGCAACAGCCTCAAACGGGCAGCCCAGGCCTCTCTCCCCGGCTGCATCCTCCAGCTCACCTGGAAGGATCCCAAGTCGTTCCCCGGCCAGCTGTGAGACATAGTCTCTGCCCCTTGGTCTCCTCCCGGTGGGACGTGCCCAAAACACCTCGCCCACGAGGAGTTCGGGGGGCATCCTGACCAGATGCCCAAACCACCCCATCTGGCTCCTCTCGACCTGGAGGAGGAGCGGCTCGACACCGAGCTCCTTCTGGATGGCACTGTAAAGCTGTGCTCACATTAAAACGCCAGGGGGCGGCGAATTGGAGCGCAGTTTGGGGGTCCATCTCACTCATCAAGCGTCGTTTAATTTTTGGTCTTTTATGTCAGATCGTATCATTATCGTTCCGACTTAAAATTTTGCGACTGTCGCCAAGATTTTCTGGAATCTATTTTGAATCGGAAAGATCATCTGATTTTTGACTGATTATCTACAGATACTAAAAAAAAAGAAAACCCTCATCCTTGTGTGTGTAGACCTGCTGGGCCACTATGGCCGCCGCCGTATGCAGCACAACATAGTGAAGCAGCAAGGCGGGGGGAGGAAGCTTCGGAAGAAGCTCCCCCAGCAAGGTGGGGTGAGGAAGCTACGGAGGAAGCTCCCCCAGCAAGGCAGGGTGAGGAAGCTACGGAGGAAGCTCCCCCAGCAAGGCGGGGGGAGGAAGCTACGACGCCAACGTGTCGGCATTATGTTGGCGTCGTCTACGAGAGCCGTTCATCCAGCGCTTTACGGTCGATAACAGATCAAACAGGTTAGACATGATCGTATGACGTTCTCCCGACATGCGGTCGATTTAGAACCCTTCATGTCTCGATTCAAACGCAGACATGATGCCAACGAGTCGCTTTAACGTAAGCCACACCTATCGTAACCCTTCCGTCCCCCCCCGTTCTCCCAGATGCCTTTGCATCTGTTTTTTCGTGAGCAGGGTTTTAGGAATAAATTCTGATTTCTGGGTGACGTCACTGAGGAGGGGTGCACTCAGCAGAACGTACCAGTTTTATTTATCATCCTTCGTTTCTGAGCTTTGGTCAGCTGCTCCTTCTTCTCTTTCTTTTTGGAAGAGGAGACCACGGTGGTCCCCTCACTGCTGGACGTCAGCGTCTGCAGAAGAAAAGACTCAGAGTAGAACGTTACAGCAGAACGGTTAAAGCAGTGAAAGGAAGAGGGTACACACCACAGCACAGACCACAGGCTGGTGGTTCTCCATCAGGACCCCCTGGTTCTCCTTAGCCCACTCAAACAGTGTAAACATCATGGCCGTCCCCAGGTTGGCCTCCACCTGCTCCTCCAGCTTCATCAGGATCCCTTTCTTTGTCTCCGGTGAGCTGTTAAAAACACACGGGTCACATCCTGTTTACATCTTGTTTACATCCCGTCCACATCCTGTTTACATCCTGTTTACATCCCGTTTACATCCCGTTTACATCCCGTCCACATCCTGTTTACATCCTGTTTACATCCTGTTTACATCCCGTCCACGTCCTGTTTACGTCCTGTTTACATCCTGTTTACATCCTGTTTACATCCTGTTTACATCCTGTTTACATCCCGTCCACATCCCGTTTACATCCCGTTTACATCCTGTTTACATCCTGTTTACATCCTGTCCACATCCTGTTTACATCCTGTTTACATCCTGTTTACATCCTGTTTACATCCCGTCCACATCCTGTCCACATCCTGTTTACATCCCGTCCACATCCTGTTTACATCCTGTCCACATCCTGTTTACATCCTGTTTACATCCCGTCCACATCCTGTCCACATCCTGTTTACATCCTGTTTACATCCTGTTTACATCCTGTTTACATCCTGTTTACATCCTGTTTACATCCTGTTTACATCCTGTTTACATCCTGTTTACATCCCGTTTACATCCTGTCCACATCCTGTTTACATCCCGTTTACATCCTGTCCACATCCTGTTTACATCCTGTTTACATCCTGTTTACATCCTGTCCACATCCTGTCCACATCCTGTTTACATCCTGTCCACATCCTGTTTACATCCTGTTTACATCCTGTTTACATCCTGTCCACATCCTGTTTACATCCTGTTTACATCCCGTTTACATCCTGTCCACATCCTGTCCACATCCTGTTTACATCCTGTCCACATCCTGTTTACATCCTGTTTACATCCTGTTTACATCCTGTTTACATCCTGTTTACATCCTGTTTACATCCTGTTTACATCCTGTTTACATCCTGTCCACATCCTGTTTACATCCTGTTTACATCCTGTCCACATCCTGTTTACATCCTGTCCACATCCTGTTTACATCCTGTTTACATCCTGTTTACATCCTGTTTACATCCTGTTTACATCCTGTCCACATCCTGTTTACATCCTGTTTACATCCTGTCCACATCCTGTTTACATCCTGTTTACATCCTGTCCACATCCTGTTTACATCCTGTTTACATCCTGTCCACATCCTGTTTACATCCTGTTTACATCCTGTCCACATCCTGTTTACATCCTGTTTACATCCTGTCCACATCCTGTTTACATCCTGTTTACATCCTGTTTACATCCTGTTTACATCCTGTTTACATCCTGTTTACATCCTGTCCTCATCCTGTTTACATCCTGTCCACATCCCGTTTACATCCTGTTTACATCCTGTTTACATCCTGTTTACATCCTGTCCACATCCTGTTTACATCCTGTTTACATCCTGTTTACATCCCGTCCACATCCTGTTTACATCCTGTTTACATCCTGTTTACATCCTGTTTACATCCTGTTTACATCCTGTCCACATCCTGTTTACATCCTGTCCACATCCTGTTTACATCCTGTTTACATCCTGTCCACATCCTGTTTACATCCTGTTTACATCCCGTCCACATCCTGTTTACATCCTGTTTACATCCTGTTTACATCCTGTTTACATCCTGTTTACATCCCGTCCACATCCTGTTTACATCCTGTTTACATCCTGTTTACATCCTGTTTACATCCTGTCCACATCCTGTTTACATCCTGTCCACATCCTGTTTACATCCTGTTTACATCCTGTTTACATCCTGTCCACATCCTGTTTACATCCTGTCCACATCCTGTTTACATCCTGTCCACATCCTGTCTACATCCTGTCCACATCCTGTTTACATCCTGTTTACATCCTGTTTACATCCTGTTTACATCCTGTTTACATCCTGTCCACATCCTGTTTACATCCTGTTTACATCCTGTTTACATCCTGTTTACATCCTGTTTACATCCTGTTTACATCCTGTCCACATCCTGTTTACATCCTGTTTACATCCTGTTTACATCCCGTCCACATCCTGTTTACATCCTGTTTACATCCTGTTTACATCCCGTCCACATCCTGTTTACATCCTGTTTACATCCTGTTTACATCCTGTTTACATCCTGTTTACATCCCGTCCACATCCTGTTTACATCCTGTTTACATCCTGTCCACATCCTGTTTACATCCTGTTTACATCCTGTTTACATCCTGTCCACATCCTGTTTACATCCTGTTTACATCCTGTTTACATCCTGTTTACATCCTGTTTACATCCTGTTTACATCCTGTTTACATCCCGTCCACATCCTGTTTACATCCTGTTTACATCCTGTCCACATCCTGTTTACATCCTGTTTACATCCCGTCCACATCCTGTTTACATCCTGTTTACATCCTGTTTACATCCTGTTTACATCCTGTTTACATCCTGTTTACATCCTGTTTACATCCCGTCCACATCCTGTTTACATCCTGTTTACATCCTGTTTACATCCTGTTTACATCCTGTTTACATCCTGTCCACATCCTGTTTACATCCTGTTTACATCCCGTCCACATCCTGTTTACATCCTGTTTACATCCTGTTTACATCCTGTTTACATCCTGTTTACATCCTGTTTACATCCTGTTTACATCCTGTTTACATCCTGTCCACATCCTGTTTACATCCTGTTTACATCCTGTCCACATCCTGTTTACATCCTGTTTACATCCTGTTTACATCCTGTTTACATCCTGTTTACATCCTGTCCACATCCTGTTTACATCCTGTTTACATCCCGTCCACATCCTGTTTACATCCTGTTTACATCCTGTTTACATCCTGTTTACATCCTGTTTACATCCTGTTTACATCCTGTTTACATCCTGTCCACATCCTGTTTACATCCTGTCCACATCCTGTTTACATCCTGTCCACATCCTGTTTACATCCTGTCCACATCCTGTTTACATCCTGTTTACATCCCGTCCACATCCTGTTTACATCCTGTTTACATCCTGTCCACATCCTGTTTACATCCTGTTTACATCCTGTTTACATCCCGTTTACATCCCGTTTACATCCCGTCCACATCCTGTTTACATCCTGTTTACATCCTGTTTACATCCTGTTTACATCCTGTTTACATCCTGTTTACATCCTGTTTACATCCTGTTTACATCCTGTCCACATCCTGTTTACATCCTGTTTACATCCTGTTTACATCCCGTTTACATCCCGTTTACATCCCGTCCACATCCTGTTTACATCCTGTTTACATCCTGTTTACATCCCGTCCACATCCTGTTTACATCCTGTTTACATCCTGTCCACATCCTGTTTACATCCTGTTTACATCCTGTTTACATCCTGTTTACATCCCGTTTACATCCCGTTTACATCCCGTCCACATCCTGTTTACATCCTGTTTACATCCCGTTTACATCCCGTTTACATCCCGTCCACATCCTGTTTACATCCTGTTTACATCCTGTTTACATCCCGTTTACATCCCGTTTACATCCCGTTTACATCCCGTTTACATCCTGTTTACATCCCGTTTACATCCTGTTTACATCCCGTCCACATCCCGTTTACATCCCGTTTACATCCTGTTTACATCCTGTTTACATCCTGTCCACATCCTGTTTACATCCTGTTTACATCCTGTCCACATCCTGTTTACATCCTGTTTACATCCCGTTTACATCCTGTTTACATCCCGTTTACATCCCGTTTACATCCCGTTTACATCCCGTTTACATCCCGTTTACATCCTGTTTACATCCCGTCCACATCCTGTTTACATCCCGTTTACATCCCGTTTACATCCTGTTTACATCCCGTTTACATCCCGTTTACATCCCGTTTACATCCCGTTTACATCCCGTTTACATCCTGTTTACATCCCGTCCACATCCTGTTTACATCCCGTCCACATCCTGTTTACATCCTGTTTACATCCTGTCCACATCCTGTTTACATCCTGTTTACATCCCGTTTACATCCCGTTTACATCCCGTTTACATCCCGTTTACATCCCGTTTACATCCTGTTTACATCCCGTCCACATCCCGTTTACATCCTGTCCACATCCTGTTTACATCCCGTCCACATCCTGTTTACATCCTGTTTACATCCTGTCCACATCCTGTTTACATCCTGTTTACATCCCGTTTACATCCCGTTTACATCCCGTTTACATCCCGTTTACATCCCGTTTACATCCCGTCCACATCCCGTTTACATCCCGTTTACATCCCGTTTACATCCTGTCCACATCCTGTTTACATCCTGTTTACATCCTGTTTACATCCCGTTTACATCCCGTTTACATCCCGTTTACATCCCGTTTACATCCTGTCCACATCCTGTTTACATCCTGTTTACATCCTGTTTACATCCTGTTTACATCCTGTTTACATCCTGTTTACATCCTGTCCACATCCTGTCCACATCCTGTTTACATTCTGTTTACATCCTGTTTACATCCTGTTTACATCCTGTTTACATCCTGTCCACATCCTGTTTACATCCTGTCCACATCCTGTTTACATCCTGTTTACATCCTGTTTACATCCCGTCCACATCCTGTTTACATCCTGTTTACATCCTGTTTACATCCTGTTTACATCCTGTTTACATCCTGTCCACATCCTGTTTACATCCTGTTTACATCCTGTTTACATCCTGTTTACATCCTGTTTACATCCTGTTTACATCCTGTTTACATCCTGTTTACATCCCGTCCACATCCCGTTTACATCCCGTTTACATCCTGTTTACATCCTGTTTACATCCTGTCCACATCCTGTTTACATCCTGTTTACATCCTGTTTACATCCTGTTTACATCCTGTTTACATCCTGTTTACATCCTGTTTACATCCCGTCCACATCCTGTTTACATCCTGTTTACATCCTGTTTACATCCTGTTTACATCCTGTTTACATCCTGTCCACATCCTGTTTACATCCTGTTTACATCCTGTCCACATCCTGTTTACATCCTGTTTACATCCTGTCCACATCCTGTTTACATCCTGTCCACATCCTGTTTACATCCTGTTTACATCCCGTCCACATCCTGTTTACATCCTGTTTACATCCTGTTTACATCCTGTTTACATCCTGTTTACATCCCGTCCACATCCTGTTTACATCCTGTTTACATCCTGTTTACATCCTGTTTACATCCTGTTTACATCCCGTCCACATCCTGTTTACATCCTGTTTACATCCTGTTTACATCCTGTTTACATCCTGTTTACATCCCGTCCACATCCTGTTTACATCCTGTTTACATCCTGTTTACATCCTGTTTACATCCTGTTTACATCCCGTTTACATCCTGTCCTCATCCTGTTTACATCCTGTTTACATCCTGTTTACATCCTGTTTACATCCCGTCCACATCCTGTTTACATCCTGTTTACATCCCGTCCACATCCTGTTTACATCCTGTTTACATCCCGTCCACATCCTGTTTACATCCTGTTTACATCCTGTCCTCATCCTGTTTACATCCTGTTTACATCCTGTTTACATCCCGTCCACATCCTGTTTACATCCTGTTTACATCCCGTCCACATCCTGTTTACATCCTGTTTACATCCCGTCCACATCCTGTTTACATCCTGTTTACATCCTGTTTACATCCTGTTTACATCCCGTCCACATCCTGTTTACATCCTGTTTACATCCTGTTTACATCCTGTTTACATCCTGTTTACATCCTGTCCACATCCTGTTTACATCCTGTTTACATCCTGTTTACATCCCGTCCACATCCTGTTTACATCCTGTTTACATCCTGTTTACATCCTGTCCACATCCTGTTTACATCCTGTTTACATCCTGTTTACATCCTGTTTACATCCCGTCCACATCCTGTTTACATCCTGTTTACATCCTGTTTACATCCTGTTTACATCCCGTCCACATCCTGTTTACATCCTGTTTACATCCTGTTTACATCCTGTTTACATCCTGTTTACATCCTGTCCACATCCTGTTTACATCCTGTTTACATCCTGTTTACATCCCGTCCACATCCTGTTTACATCCTGTTTACATCCTGTTTACATCCTGTCCACATCCTGTTTACATCCTGTTTACATCCTGTCCACATCCTGTTTACATCCTGTTTACATCCCGTCCACATCCTGTTTACATCCTGTTTACATCCTGTTTACATCCTGTCCACATCCTGTTTACATCCTGTCCACATCCTGTTTACATCCTGTTTACATCCCGTCCACATCCTGTTTACATCCTGTTTACATCCCGTCCACATCCTGTTTACATCCTGTTTACATCCCGTCCACATCCTGTTTACATCCTGTTTACATCCTGTCCACATCCTGTTTACATCCTGTTTACATCCTGTTTACATCCTGTTTACATCCTGTCCACATCCTGTTTACATCCTGTTTACATCCTGTCCACATCCTGTTTACATCCTGTTTACATCCTGTTTACATCCTGTTTACATCCTGTTTACATCCTGTCCACATCCTGTTTACATCCTGTTTACATCCTGTTTACATCCTGTTTACATCCCGTCCACATCCTGTCCACATCCTGTCCACATCCCGTCCTCATCCTGTCCACATCCTGTCCACATCCTGTTTACATCCTGTTTACATCCTGTTTACATCCTGTTTACATCCTGTCCACATCCTGTTTACATCCTGTTTACATCCTGTTTACATCCTGTTTACATCCTGTTTACATCCTGTTTACATCCTGTCCACATCCTGTCCACATCCTGTTTACATCCTGTTTACATCCTGTTTACATCCTGTTTACATCCTGTCCACATCCTGTCCACATCCCATCCACATCCCGTCCTCATCCCGTCCACATGCACAGCCTCCGTCCGTCTTTGTCACCCCTCTAAGTTTGGACTTTTTCTTTTTAAATTCATCAACAAATAACCGTGTGACAGAGTTGTCGTGGTGACCGTACGGAGGAGACGTCACCTCCGTTGTTCCGGAGTATTTTCAGGTGCCACCGAACACGTGGGCACAATCTGACATGAATGACATCATCAGCATGAGTCCTAGAGGTGTGACTGGGGGCGGGATGGAGATCAAGCTGCTTTACACCTGAGATTTACTGTAAATGATTTATGAGACGGTTTAATAACATCCTAAGACTAAGATCCATACAGTTCTAAGACCTCAGACCAGGACCAGGAACATGAACCCACATTCTGTTGTTAAAGAAGGCTTCCAGGGAGAGGTGGGGCGGGGTCTCTGGGTAGGTTTCAGGCCAGGAAACATCCAGTATGAAGGCCTTCGTGTCCTCCAGGTCTCCTATCTGAAACATGGACAGAAGAGGAGCAGGGTTAAAGGAGGAGTGGGTCGGAGGATCTGGATCTCATGTAGAACCCACCCTGTACTGGAAAGAAACGGGACTGATCTCCTTGAAGCAGTCGTCTCCTTCGTAGATGGAACGCAGGGCTTCCAGCTCCATCTGGAGGGACACAGCAGCTTAGATACACCACCCAGGAAGCCTGACCCGGAAAACCCCACCCAGGGGTCCTGCTGTTTACTGGATTTAACCCACCGTACTTAAGTCTTGTTTGTCTTTCTGTTGCTGCCACATTTCTCCCAGTCCTTGACTTTGGGGACATAATATACAGACATGCATCTGCACAGTCTCTACAGTCACAGTTTATCACAGAGCTCTCAGGTTTTTTACAAACCTCCATCACTGTCTGCTTTATTCTCCTCTCTTTCTTCACGACGTTTCATTCCTTCTTATTTACACTTAAACAGAATGCCAGCTACAGGCTACCATCTCAGGACCACAGGCTACCATCTCAGGACCACAGGCTACCATCTCAGGACCACAGGCTACCATCTCAGGACCACAGGCTACCATCTCAGGACCACAGGCTACCATCTCAGGACCACAGGCTACCATCTCAGGACCACATGCTACCATCTCAGGACCACAGGCTACCATCTCAGGACCACAGGCTACCATCTCAGGACCACAGGCTACCATCTCAGGACCACAGGCTACCATCTCAGGACCACAGGCTACCATCTCAGGACCACTATCTTTTGTCAGAGTTTGAACTGAGATGGGGAAGAAAGTCTTTCAAATGACTGGAACCATCTGTCTGTGAGAGCTGGTCTCTCTAAACTCTTTTAGAGAATAGTCCATGTGGTTGTAAATGTTTTGATTGAATGTTTTATTGTGATATTTTTAATTTGAAATGTTTGTTTGGTCCTGGAGGCCGGTGCCTCTTGGCCAGGTCACTCTTGTAAAAGAGATTTTTAATCTCAATGAGCCTAAACCTGGTTAAATAAAGGTTAAATAAAGGTCAAATAAAATAAAAAGTACTCTCTATCCTGCTCTACGGCTCGGAGACGTGACCCCTGAACCAGACTCTGGTGGACCAGAATTAATGGTTTGAGATCAGAGCTCTCTGAACGATCGAAAACATCTGGTGGTCTCAGCGAGCCTCTGACCAGGCGCCCGGACCCCGTATGTCTCAGCCCAAGGCATCTTACCAGGCTGCAGAACCCCGCACTCACTGGTTCGGCCATGTCCTCCGCCTGCCCCCCAACCATCCTACGAGAGCGAGCCCCCGATTCAATCCAAAGGCTGGAAGAGACCACGAGAGAAGACCCATACCCGACGGCTCGACGTAATCACAGACGACCTCCAACAACCCGGGGTCACCGTCGAAGAAGCACAACAGCTGGTTCATCTGGTCGGCTTCTGGTCTGGACCCACCCCCCTTCGCTGGAGCCCTGATTGATTAATTAACCGAATCGAGGCCAAAAATCAACGGCTTTAAATCAGAAAACATGTTTGTTTAAATAAAATAAATAAATAAATGAATAACTCTATTCATCCCTCACCGGGGAAATTTGTTTGCTGCACTCCTTACACCGCAACAGGCTGCCCTTCAACGGCGCCAATGGTGGGAGAAGCGGGGGTTAGGTGTCTTCTCCAAGGACCCTAGACGTGCTCTCCGTGGGACGCGAACCCGCGACCTTCCGGTCCGCGGGCGAACGCTCTAACTACGCGGCCACCGTCTCCACCCTGTTTACAATTAAATAGAGTTTTAATTCTCATTTTGTTCACAGCAGACAGTCTGTAAACCAACACAAAGGATTCAGGTCGGATCTGGTAACTGGTCGGATCTGGTAACTTTCAGGACCCCTCCCCTTAATGATTTCTGTGTTTCTTCCACATTAATCCTTCACTAAGGTTTCAAACCATCAAATTAATTT
>CACRXE010000025.1:711375-775951 GCA_902685375.1 Neostethus bicornis
CTGCACTCCTTACACCGCAGCAGGCTGCCCTTCAACGGCGCCAATGGTGGGAGAAGCGGGGGTTAGGTGTCTTCTCCAAGGACCCTAGACGTGCTCTCCGTGGGACGCAAACCCGCGACCTTCCGGTCCGCGCGCGAACGCTCTAACCACGCGGCCACCGTCTCCCCCATATTTTTTTATTTTGCAGAATGTTTAAAAAAAAAAAAAAAAGATAAGTTTTCTAACTTAGTTTCCGTAGCAACAGAGAGCCAATCATCACAAAGCAGTTTATAAACAAAAACTGTTTAAAGACGACTTTAAGACAGAAGAAATTCTGGCCCACCATCCGGGGGGCTACACGGTGGCCCCACTGCAAAAGGTCAGGGTTTGAGTCCCGGAGTGGGCGTAAGGTTTGAAACACTGGCCTTCTGTGTGGAGTGTGCATGTTCTCCCGGTGTATGTGTGTTTTTTCTCTGGTTTCCTTCTAAATAATGCAGGTTGAGTTGATTGGCTGCCATGAAATATTTCCTAGGAATGTGTGTGTGACCCCGCAACGGATAGGCAACCTGTTTGAGGTGTATCCTGCTTCTCGTCTAAAATCAGCTGGGATAGGCAGGTTACACCCCGAACAGGTCGCTAGTCTCTTGCGGGGACACACAGACAGCAATTCACAAACATATTCATTCATTCCTAGGAGTAATTTCATCCTAACACAGTGGTGGGCAAACTTTTTGGTCGGTGGGCCACATTAAGTTCTAACATTTGACAAAGGGGCCGGAAGAGGATCAGATGGATGGCATGCTTTGGTAACCTCACCTCATTGGAGAAAAAATACACATCTTTGGATCTGGAAAAAAACGTGTGCTTTAATTTGCTAGCTTTTTAAATCCAACATGTTTTTTTACGTGCGTGTATTGGCCCCAGTGGCTTTCGATATCTGCGCTCATTGTTTTTATTTTGACAACGTGGGCACGCACATTTTAATGGGAGCAGTGTTGTTGTTTTCTTAACAAAGCCATGTATCCATATTGTGCCATCTAGTGAGACAACATCGAAATTGCATGAAAAATAAACAACAAGGTTAATTTATTTCAACATTTTAACGTCTGTTGGGCCGGATTTAAACGTTTAACGGGCTGCATGTGGCCCGCCGGCCGTACTTTGCCCATGCCTGACCTAACATGTATGTTTTTGGAGGAAACCAAAGAAAACCCACACATACAAGAGTAGAACATGCAAACTACACACAGAAAGACCAGTGTTTGAAGCTTGGGACATGACCCCCTGACCTTCTAGCCGTGAGGCCACTGTGCCAACCACTGCACCACCATGCCGCCTCCTCCCAATGAAGTAACAGATCTTTTTTGTAAACATGCTAATTTACAGCGTTGCTAAATTTAGTCCAAGTTTTTCCAAATTATGAGACAATAAAGTTTATCTTTAGTTAAACTAAAACAACATTCCTTTTCTTGTGTGTGTGTGTGTGTCCTGTTCTCAGCGGCATGGCCGTTTTCCTGCTCTGTACAGAAACAGCAGTGGTACCAGGAGTGAGCTGGGCAGACCGAACCATGACACTGCCGCCACCAACAAACATCTCTGACTGTAGTTCAGTTTCATGGCGGCGTCCAAGGCGGTGCAGAGCAGGTAGCCCAGGAACATTATGAACAAAGCAACAGTTATGATCACAATGGTGAAGAAGACCTTCCGCTTTGACTTTAGAAGCCGCTCCTTTTTGGCCACCTCCTGCCCTGGAGCCCGACCGATCAGAGCTCCGAGAACAGACAGACTACAGAATGAAACCAGGACAAAACTCAAAGTGGAGATGCAGAAAAAAGGGATGTTAATTCTGTGAGAATAAAGTGTCACAAGAATCCATCCAAAAGAAAAACACCAAACACTTCCCGCACAGGCGTACCTGAGCCGGGATGCTTTGTTTGTTTTCAGATCCAGGTATGTGACGGGGTGCACCACGGCCAGGTAGCGATCGACACAGGTCATAGTATGGAACAGGAGCTCTCCGATGGTGACCGTGAAGAAAATAAGCATTCCCCCCATCGCGAATTTAGGGAGATAAAGTCCACAAATGAACGCTCCGAGGCCCGGGAGTCCGAGCAGCTGCATCACAGCCATGTGCTGGGTGATGAGCTCTGACAGGCCGAGGGCTGCAGAGGAGCGCTGGTAAAACTGCCAGAGAACCAGGACGCTACAAGGAAGGGTGAAGACGCTTCTGGTGACAAAGAAGCTTAAGATAAAAACATAAGCATCCGTATCGAAGCAGTAGTGATCCCCGGGGAGGGAGAGGTTGGACGTCAGGTCCATGTCATGAAGAAAATAAATCCTGTGGAAAAAAGACAAATGAATCAGACGGTTTGTAAACAACGTAAAACTCTGTCCAACGGGAGAGCATCTCATCATCAACCCGACGGGTTTATGAACTGAACAAAATTATTCCTGAAAAATTAATAACTCAAGTCCAAAAGTCCAACGACCTACAACTTCCATGTCCAACACATGTCCCCCAAAAAGGACGCAAGGAAATCAAACCATCATAAAAAAGAGCAATTTATGGTCTTTAAAAAAAACAGAAAGTTTTGAAGTATTTAAATATGGAAGACGACTAAATCCACTTTTCTTAAGCCCCTCTAAGTCTGAGGGAGGCGATAGCTCAGTGGTAGAGTGTCCAAACTTGGACCTAGAGAACCTGGTTCGAATGCCACTGAGCTCACGTCTAGGGTTCATGGGGAAGACCTCTAAGCCCCTGTTTCTCCCACCATTGGTGCCTTCCTGGCAGCCTGCTGCGGTGTAATGCAGCACACTAACGTCCTCGTTGAGGAATGAATAAAGTACGTTAAAAAAAATACAGAACATGACCCGTTGGTCTTCATACAAACAGAATCTCCATAAATCCCATTTTCTGTTGCTCGGCTGGATCTGTTTGACTGTTTGTCTGCAAAAAACGTATCAAATGTTTCTGTGAGTGTTCGTGATCGAGCGGTAACGCATCAGGAAGTGAAACCTTCAGACGATGCAGAATCTTTTTAATCTGATGGATTAAAGTTCAAATTTTTCTAACACGTCATACCTGGAATTAGAAGTGTGCTGTTCCACCGCTCTCCGATCAGACCCACTGCTCACCAGGTCTGAGCTGCCGGGCTTTGCATACTATTTATGTGTCCTGTTGGGGAGGGGACGAACGGAGGGACTCACAGAGGGACACACAGAGGGACACACAGAGGGACTCACGGAGGGACGAACGGAGGGACATACGGAGGGACGAACGGAGGGACACACAGAGGGGACACACTTTCAAATTTACAGATTTAAACATTCAAACTGACATATTATATTGAAGAAAGTTGATATTTTACTCTTTATCTTTTTAAGAAAATTAACGCTTTACCTTTAATTCAATAAAGATATGTTTCTGAATGTTTTATTTTGCTAAGGCTGAGCCCCTGAAAATAAATGCTTGCTGTGTGTTAACATCCACTGACCCGCCCACGGTACGTTTGTGGGTTTTTGTTTTTTCTTCACTCATAAAGACACTTATTCTTTGTTCAACTCCACTAAGTTATACCTCGTTTTAAAGCTAAGACTTTCAAGAAAACGATCATAGCATCCATTCTTATGTTTTCACTAGTTTCAAGAAGAAATAGCAAACTATTCGCAAATAAAATCAAACTGTTTGCAGCGCATTTCTCACCTATGATCCAGTCGTAATGGGCTGAGACGGGTTCGATCTTCATGTGATTGGTCTCATTTTGTCCGTAACAATCCACAGAATAACTATATAAAATTGTATTTTCTCAAAAGTAAACCAGTTTGGAGAAAAACTCCAGAAAACGTGATTTTGTTTTCTGCGAGAAATAGTAGCGGTCGCGTTCCAATCTCCATAATAACTGCCTAGCTGTGTTTTTAAGTTCATCCTGGGTATGTTTCTTTTCTTTACGAAGTTATCTACAAACTGAGACCGTTCGCAAAATATTCCGATTAAGGGTTTGTTTTTTACAAGGCTTTGAAAGAAGCAAGCGCTTCTCCTCCAGCTAACAGCACTGCTAGCATGTTAGCTTCTAGCAGGCTAACGACGTCACTTAAAAATATATGATTAGCCAATAAAGAAAGCTGATACTTCCACCTTCAAAACGAGGGGATTGGTTCAAAACCGGACCAATAGAATCGCGTGTATTTCAACTGCGTAACGGGAAATTTTATCAAAACAAACGGCGCCATTTTGTGCGTCATGACGCGAATGAGGAGCAGACACTGAGTAAGTGAGGTGATCACAGATAGAAAGATTTTTTAGTTTATTTTCAACTTTTTTTTTTAGCAAACTATATTTCTGGGGTTTTGGAACATATTTTTTATCCGAAAAATTTTTATTGTGCATGATTTTTATGAAAAAAAATTATAATTACAGCAAAAATTATGTAAATAAAAAAAAAAATAATAAAAAAAAAAAAAAAAAAGGAAAAAAAAAAAAGATCTGTGGGAGGTTTTTAAAGTTACAGAAACACTAATATGCATTTTTTATGACTAAAAAGGTGATAAAATGGCAAAAATTCAATTTGTTGCTTGTTCAGATTAGACATTTTTATACTAAAAGGTCAATAAATCAAAAACTTTTGTACCTAGAGATCTGAAACTTTACACAGTTGTTGTCATACACAACATCTCATTTATCCAGTTGTATATTTCATTTCTTGTGCATAATTTTTATGGAAAAATGTATAATTACAGTAAAAAATATTAAAATATACATTTAAAAAATTATGAAAAAAAAATATCTGTGGGAGGCATTCAAAGTCACAGAAACACTAATATGCATTTTTTATGACTAAAAAAGTGACAGAATGGCAAAAATTCACTTTGGCACATTTTGGCACATTTTGGCACAGATTTGGACAGCTTGTGCCGAATGGACACTTTTTATAGTAAAAGGTCAATAGGTCAAAAACACTTGTACCTAGAGATCTGAAACTTTACACAGTTGTTGTCAACAAGATTTTTGTCATACAAATGGAAGGAATTATGCCTACTAAGAAGTATGTCTTGGCTAGGGACATTGGAAAATGAAAAAAATTAGGCGAGGCTAAAATTCTACAATTTTTTTTATGTTTGAACTACTGTAGGATAGGCTCTGAAATTTTGACACTCTCCATGTACATATCTACAGAAACTAGAAGGTCTAAGCTTTATTTTGATGTATAGTACAAGCATGTGACTTGAAAGATGCTGCTGTAATAAGCAATGGCATTTGGGTATGTCCAACTATTGTGCACAGCCCGAAAATAGGTGGGTGTTAAGTGGAAGGTTGTCTGATGGGAAGATTGACCAGTGGGAATCTAGATGCAAGAAGAGAAGTTGAGAAGACGGAGAACGAATGACCAATCGGGAGAAAGAGAAGACGCCTTAATTAATGAATATTCATGAACTGTGTTTTCAGGTATAAATCTTGCAATCTCAGATGGGCGTTGTCTTTGTTGTAACCTCACAGAGAGACATAGGTGTGCTCTGTGAGGACGATAAAACCCAGATGCATCTGTTTTAGATTTTAATGTTGAGGAATAAATATCGTAAATTGAGAAAATAATTTGAATCCTGGTAGTAATTTAAATGCTTGGTACGCTTTAAATATTTAGTAGTTTTGATCACCAGCCTTCTCTCTTCGGTCTGCACACATAAGAAAGACCGGGTGGTGAGATAATTATTTAATGAACGATAGTTGAAGTGAATATTGGATTTAACCAAATCTAAGAAGAAGTAAACCCCTGAATTCTTTCATATGTAAAAGATAAAAAATAATCAATTATAAAATAATATACAGAAATGTTTCTAAACAGAGATGATGGAAAGAATCAAAGAGATAATTATAATGATAAAATAAAAAATCACAGACCAGAAGAAACCAGTTTGTGTTTGACCTTCAGGGTGAGATTCATAAAAAAAAAACAAAACAAAGTCCAACTTTAAAAATATTCTATTTAAAAAGAAATGATCTGAACAAAAATAATGTTCTGTTTTTATCTTTTTATTACTGACTGATCTTTTTCTTTTTGTTTTATTTATTTATTTATTTTTAATGCTCTTATAAATGAATGATAATGGATTAATTTTCTTGTGTTAAATTAAAAGGACCAGTTATAAAGCCTGGTTTAGATCATAAGCTGTGAGCTTCATCAATTTGTCACTGAAATGAGTCTCGGTTCTGATTTGTCGGTCCATCTGGACCAGACTTTGTTTAAATCCCATAAAACTTCCAGATCAACAAAAAGAAACAGAAAAATTATTTTGTTAAAAAATATTTTATTTTAATAAAACAGATCATAAAAGTTCCTCCTCCTGTCCAAACACAGCTCCTTTCTGATTGGATAGAATTAGGATGACAAATCACCGTGGAAACCAATTAGTTTCAATGAGGGGCGTGTCCTACTTAATCAGATTCCTGGAAAGCTTCCATTGGCGTGCTCGTTCCAGGACAAACCGAGTGTTTAGAAGACACGGCGTCTTTTATTTAGAACCTTTTAAAGGTAAACAAATGGAGGTAAAACGTGTGGGTGTGTAAACGAGCACCAGAACTTCAAAGACTGTAAACAGGAACTCGAGGTAGCAAAGCCCTGCATACCAAATAGGAAGTACCTGCAGGCTCCTCATTACTGTAACTATTGTTGTCATGGCGACCACCTTAGTGACAACACATTCCTCATCACTCAGATTTTTTGTTGTTGTTGGAGAAACGATGAGTCAGTCAAAGCACAAAAACAGGAGTGCAGGACAGCTGAGCGTAAATGGCGCAAATTTGAGCTCCAGATTCACTACGAGATTTATAGAGAAAAGTTACATGTTTACAATCAGATCTTACTCAAAACCAGAGAGATGTATTTCTCTAAAATAATTGGGAACTGTAATAATAACTCACGTGTACTTTTTGCAACAATAAATAGATTAACAAATCCCCCAACTCAAAACGTCGCTGAATGACTTCACCTCAGTAACAGAAACAACTGTTGAAGAAATTATCACTAGTCTGAGTTCATCTACTATCTCTCTTGATGTATTACCCACCAGATTTATAAAATCTGTGTTAACCAGCATGTTGGCACCAATCACTCAAATAGTCAACGTGTCACTTCAAACCGAAACCTTCCCAAGTGCCTTTAAAACTGCGGTCATCAAGCCACTCTTAAAGAAGAGTAGTCTTGATGCTACAGTACTTAAAAACTATCGGCCTATTTCAAACTTACCGTTTACAGGAAAAATTCTTGAGAAAGTTGTTTACCAACAACTGACTAAATTAATTTTAGTAAACAACTCATTTGATGTCTTCCAGTCAGGTTTTAGACCTCATCACAGCACAGAGACAGAGACAGCTCTGATCAAGGTAACAAATGACATTCTTATGAACACTGACGCTGGCAAAGTCTCTGTTTTAATCCTGTTGGACCTGAGTGCTGCGTTTGACACTGTGGATCATGGGATCCTTCTACAGAGGTTAGAGAACTGGGTTGGTGTTTCTGGTACTGCACTTAGTTGGTTTAAATCTTATTTAAAAGGATGCAGGTATTTTGTAGAAATTGTGTGTCAGATGACATGCCTTTGACCTGTGGGGTTCGCCAGGGGTCAATTCTTGGACCCCTGTTGTTTAACCTCTACATGCTGCCGTTAGAGCAATTGATAGCCAGTAATAACGTGTCCTATCACAATTACACAGATGATACTCAGATCTATGTGTCACTGACAGCAGGTGAACTTGGACCTGTGGATTCACTCTGTTACTGTATTCAACAAATCAGAGTCTGGATGCAAAACGACTTTCTCCAGCTAAACTCAGACAAAACTGAAATCATTGTCTTTGGCCCACAGAAACAAAGAGAAAGTGTCATCAGTTACCTTCAATCTCTGTCTCTAGAACCAACAAATCAAGTTAGAAATCTGGGAGTAATAATGGACTCAGACTTTAACTTCAACAGTCACATCAAATCAATTACATCAGCAGCCTTTTACCACCTAAAAAACAGCCAAAACCAGAGGTTTGGTTTCTAAAACAGACAGCAGGTCTGTGATTGCCAAATTTTCTTTGCCAATCACAGCAGACCGTGGGTCAGACGGATCAGCTGCAGGTTGGGTCTCCAGTGGGAGGGGCGTGTACCTTCCAAAAAGCTCACTAGTGTTTACTGAGGTGGTTGCCATGCCAACGCAGAGTGTGTGACTCCAGCTCCGTGGATTAAATTGATGACTGTATTGGTTCCATTTGATCAGATCTTAACATTCCGTTGGATACTAAGGGGTCCGGGGGCTGCATGGAGGAGGAGTTCTTTGGCAAACAAACATGGTAAACAAGCGTGTAAACAAACAAACATCATTTGTATAAAAATGGCTGTAAGCAGGCCGGGCTCAGCTCGTACCAGACCAGCCCTGCAGAGTCTGTTTAGTGCAAATAGGCTGCTGCCCCCCGGTGGTGGGGCATGGGTCATTTCCGCAGAACGGGCGGGGCACCTGGAACCGGCCTGACGTGAAACAGGAAACATGTTAGAAACAAACAGAAAGCACGTGTTACCGTGGCAACAGGACCCACCTGAGCACTCTGAGGGGGGGGCAGGCTGATACCTTGCCCTCCGGTTTGGGTCCCACCGCTGGAGGCATCATGACCAGGAGCTTAGACCCAGGGGGGCGGGCAGGACTGACGGGAAGGGGCCTCTGGGGTGCGAACGGAGACGGTCGGGAAACCAGCTGGAGAGGAGACGAGCGAGAGAGAGTTTTACTGGTCCAACGTTTTTCTTCTTCCTGCTGCTGCACAACGCATACAGCAGGAAGATGAAGATGGGGTCTTCCTCCACACACGGAGGGATGGAGGAACCCCCCCAGAGGGGAACGGGCCTCTTACCAGAGGGGAACGGGCAGGGCTGAGAGGCAGAGGTTTCCTGGGAGGGGTAAGTCTCTGTGAGGAGGACCTGGGTGGACCAGGCGGAGGTCTGCCAGCAGGGTGAGGAGGTCTGGGTCCGGTCTGGGGTCTCAGAGGTCGGACCACATTGACTGGTTGGGTGGTACTGGGAAGCGGTCTGAGAGGGAGGTGGTCTCTGGTGGTCTGAAGGAGAAAAAGAAAGGGTCAAAGGTCATCGTTTTAACCCCACCCCCTCTCCCTCCATACCCTTTTGGTGCTGGTTGCCTTGGTGATGGGGTTGACCATCCTCAGGTTGAAGGCGGGGTTCAGGTGTCCGTTCTTCTGGTAGCCGGTTTCAGACCTGACAGACAGGATTCATCAGGGGCTGTGTGTGTGTGTGTGTATGTGTATGTGTGTGTATGTGTGTGTGTGTGTATGTGTGTGTGTGTGTGTGTGTGTGTGTGTGTGTGTGTGTGTGTGTGTATGTGTGTGTGTGTGTGTGTGTGTGTGTGTGTGTATGTGTATGTGTGTGTGTGTGTGTGTGTGTGTGTATGTGTATGTGTGTGTGTGTATGTGTATGTGTGTGTGTGTGTGTGTGTGTGTGTGTGTGTGTGTGTGTGTGTGTATGTGTGTGTGTGTGTGTGTGTGTATGTGTGTGTATGTGTGTGTGTGTGTGACCCACTTGGTCCTCTCTCTCCTGGAGATCCACTTGTGGTAGGAGGATGTTTTGACTCGGTAGCAGTAGAAGACCAGCAGCACGGCAGGAAGTAAAACCAGGAAGGCAAACAGGAGCCCGACGACCAGACCCAGCTGACCTGTGGACCAGAGGAGACCGCTGACCAACCAGAGGAGACCGCTGACCAACCAGAGGAGACTGCTGACCAACCAGAGGAGACCGCTGACCAACCAGAGCAGACCGCTGACCAACCAGAGGAGACCGCTGACGACACACCTCCTTCTCTCTTTACTGGGAAGTAGAAACTTACTGTGGTACTGTACTGGTCCACTGTCCACACTGCCTCCCAGTCCTGGCTTCTCACAGAAAGGAGGAGCGTAACCACGGTTACAGTGACAGTTCCCATTGCTGTTACACACCTGCACACAGACACACACAGACACACACACACATGCATTAGGCACATCAACGTCTGCATGAATAAAAAAAACATGGAAACATGTGCAAAAAAAAAGTCTTGTTTCTCTTCGTTTGATAAAAAGAAAACATTGTGTAAATAAAAAATTCTTTAAAATGTAAATTAAAATAGTTTATTTCTGTAAAGTTCTGTAAAGATTCTACAACAGGTGAGAAGTTCAGGGTGTACCCTGCCTCTCATCTACCTGGGGCGGGGGTTCAGACATGGTGTGTTCCTCCAGGACGCTCTAAGGTTAGACTTCTTTAGAAACCACACAATAACGTTCTCCCACCATTAGGTTCTGTTTCTGTGTTTTGTTTTATTTTGTTTCAGGGTTCCTGCTCGACTTCGAGCAGGTTGGTTTTGGCTGGCTGGCACAGGGACCAGTAGGTAGTGGACTGAGCTCTGCGATTCTTTCTGGCTCCTCCTGCAGCGGCGCTGATCGGCTTGCCTTTCAGTCGGACTCCATCAGTAATGCTGAGAGGGGGATCCTGGCACTGGGCACTCCAGGATCTCCATGCCACTTGGAGATCCTGTGGCATGGAGAATCTCACGGGCCAGCGAAGCACCTGGGCTGATCACCCTCGCTTCTCTGTCTCAGCGCAGACTCAACACGGGGAGCAACAGATACCAGTTATAAGCCCAGAGCCAACCTCTAGGGGTTGCTCTCGACGGTGGAAGGAGTCTTATGACTCCATTAGGAAGTTACCACCTGCCTCAACCCGGGCGGACCCTGGGTGGACCCCGGGCATTAAGGCTCTACCCCACCACACCTTGCTGCTTCATCAGGTTCATGAAGTTTAGACTAAATCAATATTTTACATCCTGTACAAACGAACCGGGTTCAGAATCCTGAACGTGGAGGTTTCACCCTCCAGCAGCTCCTCCTTTTATCTTCTATCGTGTGTGTATGTGTATATGTGTGTGTGTACCCCGTTGCCGTGGCATCGGGCTATGCAGGTCTCCAGCTCGGTGAAAGAGGCATTCTGGCATCTGCGGTCTCGGCAAACCTGCAGAAACAGAATCTCAGAGGACCTGCACCAGTCACAGTGACCCTGATCGTCTCCCGGGTGTGGGGCGCTGCCACTGACCTTCCCTTCTCCACACTTAGTGCCAGTCATGACCAGGCCGGGGTCCGGTAGGTCCCCCTGACCATCCTGGGTGCTGTAAACGTAGGTTCCTCTGCACTTCACCTCCCGGCCTCCGGTCCTGATGGTGGTATCTATGGAAACGGCGTTGGTTCCTTTGGGCTTCTTGGCAGCGCTGTGGCACTGGATTTTACCACACTTTGCATCTCTAAGCAGAAGAGGAGGATGAGACTGTGTTCCAGCAGGGTGAACCCTGCTGTGTCCGAGCAGGTTGCACCCTCCGAGCAGGGTGCACCCTGCTGTGCCCGAGCAGGTTACACCCTGGTCAGTGTTTTCTTACCTTTTGTCACACTTCTTGTAGTTTCCGTGTTCGTCTTTTCCACAGTTCCCAAACGGGTTCCCCGCAGCGTTCACGTCCTCAAAGCAGGCATCGTGAGCTGGCTGAGCTCCTGGAAAAACAACATCAGCTTATGGGAGGAGGGGGAGGCAGGGTTCGTACCACAGACTCAGAGCTGCGGGTCGTACTGCTGCCAGCGGGTCACCACGACAGGAATGTTATTGTTTTAATAATCAACGTGTTGATCTCAGATTAACACGGTGACCGTCTTCCACGCTGCGTCTGCTCGGTAGCGACACGTCTCCACTGATCTTTAGAATATGATTAAATTTCTATGACATCACGTGCATCCTTGGTTTACACCTGAGATTTGTTGCAGGTGTGATTTACGGAGCTTCTCGGCACAGAGAGACCTGCGTGATGAAAACATTTCTATAGAGCTGAATTAAAAAGCAGGACCTGCACGTAGAAGTCTGAATAAAGGTCTGTCTCACTCTGCTGCTCATGTTTTATTCCATGTGGTTGTGTGTTGGGGGGCCGTGTGAGGAAAGGCACACTCTCAAGCTGAGGTTAGGGGTTTAGTCTGGACTCTGTGGAGAAGGTAGTGGAGCAGAGGACATTGGCCAAGATGAGACCTGTCCTGTCCAATCAGAGTCACCCGCTGCAGACAGAGGGGCTCTCTGAGCACCCACAGAGCTGCACTACGGACAGACTGAAGGACTCTTTGGTGCCATTAGACCACAGCAGTGTTGGGCGGGATCAGAAGAGACCTGCTGGGATCTGATTGGTCTGATTCTTGGACTTTTTTCTTTAATTACAAGCACTTTACTTTTTAAACTTTTTATTTTGTCACGTTTATGACCTTGTTTTAACTTTGCTGTTTGATGTGTGAATAAAAGAAACAGAAAGTCGTTTCCTTCTGGATTCATCTTTCACAACGTGGGGTGGCAGGCTGAGGTGGTGTCTTACCGTAGCCCCATAGCTGCAGGCACTGCTGCTGGTGGGTGAGGCACATGCCGTTGTGGCAGTAGGCACGGTGGTAGTCGCAGGCAGAGCCATCCAGCAGGTAGACATTGGTGGGGCAGTACGGCGAGGCCCCGGTGCAGTACTCAGGGAGGTCACAGGTTCCTGCTGGACCTCTGCACATGGTGCCCGCCTGCTTCAGCTGGGACAGACACGTCATGTCAGAGAATGTTATCCAGGACCTGGTCACGTGTGTGGGTGTGTGTGTGTGTATGTGTGTGTGTGAGTGTGTGTGTATATGTGTGTGTGTATGTATGTGTGTGTGTGTGTGTGTGTGTGTACCTTGCAGCCCTCGCAGCACACCCCATGGGCACACTGTGCTCCTTCAGTCAGGGTGCAGTTGTTGGCATGGCAGCAGTTGTTGGTACATTCCTAGAAACGGGCATGCGTGAACTCGCACCGTAAAACCAGTTTCTGAAATAAAATCTACTCACGTCTGCTTCTCCACAGTCACACTCCTCTCCATCTTCTACAAAGCCGTTACCACACCTCTGCCCCCCCACCAGGTCCTTCATGTTGGGCATGTTGTAGAGACACATGCCCCCTCCTTTCTGGAAGTAGCTGTCCAGGTCTCGCTTGCTGCAGCGGCTGAAAACGCGAGGGAACGGGTGCCTGCACGCATGAGGGAACATCAGACGGCCATGTTGCTGAACTCAGATTGAGAGCGAGCTCACCCAGTGGCAGCCGCCATCACGCAGCCCCCCTGCTCCGCCGTCGCCTCCGTGCAGCAACCCTCGTGGTCGTGACTCATGCCAAAGTTGTGTCCGATCTCGTGGGCCATAGTGGCGGCGGCGCCAATGGAAAGGTCTGAGTGGTCCTGCAGACGAGAAGCAGACTCATGTGTCTCTACAACATGTCCAACAGCGCAGCCCCCTCTGCATCGTGGTGGTCCCCGCGGATCCACGTGGAGCTCCTCACGGATCCACGTGGAGCTCCCAAAGGAGGAATGGAACAATAAATAGGTGGACAGTCTGAGAGACCGGAGGGTCCTACGTACCACATTGATGCCTCCAGAGTTCTCTGAGCTGCACATGCCCTCCAGAGGGGCCATGCCGATGGTGGTCCCTTTAAAGACCATCCCACTGTGGCAGAGAGAGAGATGAATGGACGGACGGACAGACAGACTTTCTCAGAGTTTGGAACAGATCTTACGTCAGCAGCTGAGCGTTGTCGTGTTTCTTACGGATCTTGAGTTTCTGCCTCCACTGCAGGAAAGACCAGAGGGTAGCGTTGGGTTCCTCTGTGATCGTACACTGGTCCCGCTCGGTCCAAACCTCCAGGCCGATCAGAGGAACACGGATGTTCAGAACCCTGTAGAACTGAATATGCATGTTATAGGATTTACGTCCTCAGAATAAATCGACTGCTCTTCAGGAGACAAACCTTATCCACATAGTTAGCGATTTCCATGATCCTCGCTTTGGTTTTCTCATAATCTTTATTCTGACGTTTAAACTGAAGAGAGAGCAGAGGTTAAAAATCTCACTGCCAGGCGCAGCCTGGTACAGAGGTAAACCAGAGACAATGTGTTGCCATGGTAACTGTAAACATCTATTGAGATCTCTGATAAAACCTTCCAAAGAGGGCTCTTGTTCACGAGTGGGGGAAGGATGGAGCGGGAGATGCGGCGTCAGCAATAACTAGGACTCTGCATCGGTCCGTCGTGGTAAAGAGAGAGCTGAGCCGAAAAGCAAAGCTCTCGATTTACAAGTCGATCTACGTTCCTAACCTCACCATGGTAACCAGGATCTACGTTCCTACCCTCACCATGGTAACCAGGATCTACGTTCCTACCCTCACCATGGTAACCAGGATCTACGTTCCTACCCTCACCATGGTAACCAGCTGTGGGTGGTGACCGAAAGAATGAGATCGCGGGTACAAGCGGCCGAAATGAGCTGCCTCTGCAGGGTGGCTGGGCTCTCACTCAGAGATCGGGTGAGAAGCTCTGCCATCTGGGAGGAGCTCGGTGTCGAGCCGCTCCTCCTCCAGGTCGAGAGGAGCCTGATGGGGTGGCTCGGGCATCTGGTCAGGATGCCCCCGAGCGCCTTGCGGCGAGGTGTTTCGGGCACATCCCACCAGGAGGAGACCAAGGGGCAGACCTCGGACCTGCTGGAGAGACTATGTCTCACAGCTGGCCGGGGAACGACTTGGTATCCTTCCGGGTGAGCTGGAGGATGCAGCCGGGGAGAGAGAAGCCTGGGCTGCCCGTTTGAGGCTGTTGCCCCCGCGACCCGACCCCGGAGCAAGCGGAAGATGACGGAACGGAGCCTTCCAAAGACTGTCGTCATGCAATGCAGTTTTTCACCTGCAGGGTGCAGTATGTGTTTAATGTAACTGTATTCACAGCGATGAAGTTAGTTAGCTAGCTCCTAGCAGCTAGCCGTACCGCCGTATGGCTGCACATTAACAGTAGGGGGCAGTGATAATCGTACCAGCCTGTTGTCAGCCACGATGTACAGCTCCATGTACTTAGTGGTTCCCCAGGTGTTCCTCTTCACCTGAAACACACAGACCATAATAACAATAAGTACCAGAGGTCGAAGTTCAGCTTAAACCCTCCGAACACATCGAAGGTCCATCTGAAAAAAAACTCAAGCAATTATGATGTTTTAAACTGTACTTAGATTAAATATTTAAGTAATATTCTCACTTAAAGGGCCCATCTCATGCAAAATACCTCTTTTCACATTGTATCCTCTGCACATACACACGCAAAATGTGGGGTTTACAACATGCATTACACAATAGTTCCGTTCCGTCATTTTCCGCTTGTTCCGGGGTCGGGTCGCGGGGGCAAAAGCCTCAAACGGGCAGCCCAGACCTCTCTCTCCCCGGCTGCATCCTCCAGCTCACCTGGAAGGATCCCAAGTCGTTCCCCGGCCAGCTGTGAGACATAGTCTCTCCAGCTGGTCCGGGGTCTGCCCCTTGGTCTCCTCCGGGTGGGATGTGCCCGAAACACCTCGCCGCGAGGCACTCGGGGGCATCCTGACCAGATGCCCGAACCACCCCATCTGGCGCCTCTCGACCTGGAGGAGGAGCGGCTCGACACCGAGCTCCTCTTGGATGGCAGAGCTCCTCACCCGATCTCTGAGTGAGAGCCCAGCCACCCTGTGGAGGAAGCTCATTTCGGCCGCTTGGACCCGCGATCTCCTTTTTTCAGTCACCACCCACAGCTGGTTACCATGGTGAGGGTAGGAACGTAGATCGACTTGTAAATCGAGAGTTTTGCATTACACGATAGTTATGAAAATATATTGATTTGGTGGAGCGCAGTCACAGACCCGGAACTATGAAAGGCTGGGTATCGCTCATCCCCCCCCCGGCCTGAGAAAGTACAAGCTCCGCCCTCTGCTCTCACTGAGACGCTATTCCTCCGTCCATCTCTGAGCGGGAGGGGGAAGGCAGGCGTAAACCCGTTCGTAGCGGTTTGGTAGCGTCTGAAATAAGATTTTATCATGTCGATTCATCAAAAAAGCAAGAAAATAAAAAAGAAAACTACAGAGAATAGCAGGACCACCAGTCCTGGGCTGGTGTTTCCTCCGACTTCTTAAAACTTCATCTCAAACAGAGGACGATGCACCGCTTCCTCTTCTACGTCTCTACATCACCATGCTTCCTCTTCTACGTCTCTACATCACCATGCTTCCTCTTCTACGTCTCTACATCACCATGCTTCCTCTTCTACGTCTCTACATCACGATGCTTCCTCTTCTACGTCTCTACATCACCATGCTTCCTCTTCTACGTCTCTACATCACCATGCTTCCTCTTCTACGTCTCTTAATCACGATGCTTCCTCTTCTACGTCTCTACATCACCATGCTTCCTCTTCTACGTCTCTACATCACCATGCTTCCTCTTCTACGTCTCTACATCACGATGCTTCTTCTTCTACGTCTCTACATCACGATGCTTCTTCTTCTACGTCTCTACATCACCATGCTTCCTCTTCTACGTCTCTACATCACCATGCTTCCTCTTCTACGTCTCTACATCACCATGCTTCCTCTTCTACGTCTCTACATCACCATGCTTCCTCTTCTACGTCTCTACATCACCATGCTTCCTCTTCTACGTCTCTACATCACCATGCTTCCTCTTCTACGTCTCTACATCACGATGCTTCTTCTTCTACGTCTCTACATCACGATGCTTCTTCTTCTACGTCTCTACATCACCATGCTTCCTCTTCTACGTCTCTACATCGCCATGCTTCTTCTTCTACGTCTCTACATCACCATGCTTCCTCTTCTACGTCTCTACATCGCCATGCTTCTTCTTCTACGTCTCTACATTACGATGCTTCTTCTTCTACGTCTCTACATCACCATGCTTCTTCTTCTACGTCTCTACATCGCCATGCTTCCTCTTCTACGTCTCTACATCGCCATGCTTCTTCTTCTACGTCTCTACATCACGATGCTTCTTCTTCTACGTCTCTACATCACCATGCTTCTTCTTCTACGTCTCTACATCGCCATGCTTCTTCTTCTACGTCTCTACATCACGATGCTTCTTCTTCTACGTCTCTACATCACCATGCTTCCTCTTCTACGTTTTCAGTGTTCCTCTAACGGTGGCCGCCGAGCGTTCAGCTGGCAGTTACGTTTTCCTGTTTTCTTCATTCCAGTAAAACTAGCCTCTTCTTTTCGTCAGTCTCTTAAAAGTTTCTCTAACTCCAAACTTTCTTTTTGTTGCTCGCTCACCGTTTTGTTTCCAGCTTGTTTTCTGCTAATATGGTTTTATTTCGGTGATTTTTTTTTTCAGTCCTTCTCAATTGTTTTTATAAGAAATTATCAACACAGACCTAAAGCGTCCTCTAATGGTTCAGTGTGAAATAACATGTGAAATGACGATAATAATGTGTTACGAATTTCACACATAAGTCGCTTCACAGTATAAGTCGCACCGCCGGCCAAACTATTAAAAAATGTAACTTATAAAAATAAAAATTATTTATCTTAAATTCATTTCATTTTGGGGTTTTTTACTTGAATTATTTTAACAAAACAATTTTCCTCCAGAAAAAAAAAAAAAAATTAATCTTAATGATGTGTTACCCAGCAGGACCAGCAGGTGGCGCTCTGGGTGACATACCCTAGCATGGTTAGGAGTGTGGAGATTGGATGTGGTAGGATGGGCGTGGCCGCAGGTTCCCGCTGTGATTGGAAGCTGTGTGGCGGTGAGCTGATGGGCGTCCCTGCCAATCGGCTTCAGGTAGAAGGTCTGTTCTGGACTCAGAGACACCACGCCCCTGGAAGATAAGCGGAGCTCCATGTGTCTCCATGGTTACAGAGTAACTGAGCCAGGTTAACGTGGACCGAGTTTTACCTGAAACCAGTACATGTGCTGACCGCCACCCAGGAAGCAGGATGTCCTGTCACATCACCGTGGTAAAAGCAGTGGCTCTGGAAACATAAAGAGAACATCTGGCATCAGATCCTCGGTCCCCTGCTTCAGGGGTCTGATACTTACAGTGTGGTTAGAGGTCATCATGGTAACCGCCTCCCCATCCTCCCTGTGTCCTCATACCCGCCTCCCCATCCTCCCTGTGTCCTCATACTTACGGTGTGGTTAGAGGTCGTCATGGTAACCGCCTCCCCATCCTCCCTGTGTCCTCATACTCACGGTGTGGTTAGAGGTCGTCATGGTAACCGCCTCCCCATTCTCCCTGTGTCCTCATACTTACAGTGTGGTTAGAGGTCGTCATGGTAACCGCCTCCCCATCCTCCCTGTAGAAGGTCTCGGTGAAGTCCGGACTCAGCAGGCCCCTGAGAATTACAGGACAAGTATCCCATGCTCAGGATCCATAGACCTTTAGAGACCAGGATCGTGGTTTTTCTCTAAGTCCCAAAACCTGATCAGACTGACCATCTTACTTCACAGAGCAGCTCTGGCAGAGAGAGAGCGACTAGATCCACAGGTTTTTTAAGAGGGGTAGAAAGGCAGAGACTTTGGGGTGGTTCGGGTATCTGGTCAGGATGCCCCCCGAGCACCTCGCTGGTGAGGTGTTTGGGGTGCGTCCCACCGGGAGGAGACCAAGAGGCAGACCCCTGACCTGCTGGAGAGACTATGTCTCACAGCTGGCTGGGGAACGACTCGGGAGCCTGGGCTTCCGGTCTGAGGCTGTTGCCCCTGCAATCCAGCCTCAGATAAGCAGCAGACGACGGAACGAACGGAAAGGCAGAGAGGCGGGGTCAAAGAACATGCTGTTTGGTTACTATAGTTAACTTGAAAGGAGTCAACAAGCACTCTGTGTTACAGTAAACACCATAAGTAATGTAATCACCATAGTGACAGTACACAGTATAAATCTACGCGTCTAGACCCTGGCTTGTGATTGGCTGTCTACATGTCTACGTAGATGCTGGCTTGTGACTGGCTATCTATGCGTCTAGAAGCTGGCTTGTGATTGGCTGTCTACGCGTCTAGATACTGGCTTGTGATTGTCTGTCTACACGTCTAGATGCTGGCTTATGATTGGCTGCCTTCACGTCTAGATGCTGCCATGTGATTGGCTGCCTTCACGTCTCGATGCTGGCTTGTGATTGGCTGAACTTTACGGTTTAACTATAAACTCTTTTTCAAACCACTAAATAATTCAGTCAGAGAGGATTTTTTTCTAATTTTCTTGTGTTTGATGTAAACACATTATCAGCTTGATGCTCGCCGTGCAGGACTTAATCCCTCTCCATACGCGCCATCACTACGTCTGCCTGCTGATTCAACACAAAGAGCACTGAGACGGGTCAGGAGGCATCAGGTTACAGAGCAGACCTGGGAAACATGTCAGCTGTCACAGAGCAGCTCTCCTCTGTTCCACAGCTGTGTTCCTCTCATCTGGACACACTCCTCCAAGCACAGCTGTTTCCAACCGCCCGTAAGAGACACAACCGTAAGAGTCAGACTGAGAGACAGAGACAGACGGACAGACAGACAGACGGACAGACGGACAGACAGACGGACAGACTGACAGACGGATGGACAGACGGACAGACAGAGAGACTGACGGACAGACGGACAGAGAGACAGAGACAGACAGACAGACGGACAGATGGACAGACGATGGATGGAATGAACCCATCTGGTGATCGTATGACGAGGGCTGACATCTTGCTTTCAGGTTTTTCCTCTGCTTTGGACAAAATCAGATGGATAAGATTTGGGAGGTGGTGGGTGGGGTTCCCCAAAGTTCCACACTGGTTCCACTAAAGTTCATTATCTTCATGTAAAAGCACTAACAGACCTGGAGGATAATAAGGGGTTAAAGTAACCCCAAAACAATTATAAGTGTGTGTCTTCTTGGCAGGAAAGGTCGAGTCCTTGGAGAGACTTGGTTGCTCCAATCTTTAGGAGTTTAGGTCGTTAGATGAGGTGAACGTAGAGGTCAAAGCAAAGACCCCAAGATTAAAAAACACACCCCAAACCCCCACAATGGGCCCACTGTGAGCGAGTCTGAATCCAGACAGAAGTTCAGTTTGAAAACTTGTGTTTTTAAAAAACAATCTGAAATTATTTTGTTTTTAAGTCAAAATAAAACCGAACAGAAACATTTGGATCCGTTTTTAAAACAAACAAAATTTGTTTTATTGGAGCCCATTTTTATGAAAAAAATCAGCATGTTTTATAATCATTTAAAGTTTTGTTCAGACTTTGTTTTCTTTCTGTGACGTCACATTCCTGCACAGGTTTGTTTTTGGGATGATTTTTTTGGGCAGAGTTTATCAGAAAGATTATCTTTAAGGACCCTCTGGGTTCTTCTCAAACAAACTGAGGTGGGTTTTAGGTTTGGTCCTCTAAGAACGCACAGAGCGCTCACACTCTGAGACAAAAAACACACAGAGCGCTCACACTCTGAGACAAAAAACACAGAGCTCACACTCTGAGACAAAAAACACACAGAGCTCACACTCTGAGACAGAAAACACACAGAGCTCACACTCTGAGACAAAAAACACACAGAGCTCACACTCTGAGACAGAAAACACACAGAGCTCACACTCTGAGACAAAAAACACACAGAGCTCACACTCTGAGACAGAAAACACACAGAGCTCACACTCTGAGACAGAAAACACACAGAGCTCACACACAGAGCTCACACTCTGGGACAGAAAACACACAGAGCTCACACACAGAGCTCACACTCTGGGACAGAAAACACACAGAGCTCACACTCTGGGAGATGGGGGAAACGGTTAAAGACTCTTGGACAGCGTCAGAACCGGGAGATGTCCTCTGCTCATAAACACGTTTAACTCGACCGGCCGACATCAGTCCACAGCCAGTTGGACATGTTGGGAACTGGCTTCGTCTGAAGCCAGATGTTTCCTCACAGCTGGAGCTTCACCGAGTCTGTCCTGACATATCTGGATCGTCTCCACCATGATCATAAATCCTGAACATCCATCTGCATTCCCACACAGACTCCGAAAAAATCAAGAGTGACAAACACAGATTCTGTTTTCATCTGGTTCGGGTTGGACCAGATGGACAGGGTCCAACGAGCAGCTCTACTGTGGTCCTGTCGCTGGTTCACCAGTCTGTGGTACATCGCCATGGTAACACCCTCATAAGCTCAGAACCTCTGCTAGCCTGACTGGTTTGTCCTGACTGAGGAACTTTATTAGGGTTCCTTCTAATCTTTAGGACATTGGTAACAGTCTCGGCCCGGACGCACTCTGGTTGCTATGGTAACGTTTCAATCACATAAAAAATATAAGACATCCCAAAAACAAAGTGCATAAAAATACTAGTGAGTCTCCCGGTAACAGCCAATCAGAGGGAGTCCTGAGCTTGTTTTGCTGCAACCAAACAGTCCCATTTTGGACTGAGACCTAAAGAATTCCTAAAATCCAGTCTGATCCGTAACTCTGTAACTCTACTTAACAAACATACTTTCTAAACATGTTTGTTTTTTTACTCTTTTTGCTCGTTTGGGGTCTAAATTTATCAGGATGATGAAGTCATTAACAATGTGATGAAGAAAATCCAGTGACTTTTCGAAATAAAACATTGTTGTGGCTCAGATAAAAAAAACACATGGAAGTTATTTGTTCTTTCTGTTTGGACCTGGTACCACATGACCTACTGTACGTGGTAGGGGTGTGCGATATGGCAAGTTTTGGTATCGATTCGATTCCAAGTAAACACCAGACCAATATCGCCAATACTGATATCGATACCGATATTTTATTTTTTTAAATGACTATTTTTGGATCAAGGGTTACGGTCATATATATAATATGACCAAGTATAGTATGTATAAACACAGGCTGGTAGGTAGATCTAAAGTAGTGACCAGTTACAAACAAATGTTAACTAATGTTAAAGATGATTATGTTGTTCTTTCACAATTAAAATTGGAGCGTCTCTGTTAATGAGCGCTGCCTCTGGGAAACAGAAGGGGTCAGGGTTTTCTCCTCCGTTTCTGAAGTTTTTCTTTTGGGGTGATTCTTTAATTTGTAGTGCTACCCCTATATTTAACAGACTTTCTGCACATGGTGCCTCAAAGTACAGCCACACGCTACTTCTCTTTTTTACATCTCTCTCTACTTTTACCGACTTCCGTTTTTTTTTTTTGATTCCTGGCCCCGAGTCTCTGAGTCATGTGACAAGTCAAAGCGAATGAGAGGAGAGAGGGGGCGGGGCTGACAGATAAGTTAGGTTGCCTTTTTGAAAAAAAAAAAAAAAACGGAAGCAAAGTGCGAGGGGTGAAACTTCAACCAAAGTATTAATATTGTAGTTGGAGTATCGATCAATAACAATACTAGCGTTGGTATCGATATTATCGATATTAGGAACAATCCGCCCACCCCTACTATGTGGCCGATACCCCGGGTCATGTAATGGTTGGCGACCCCTAACCTACATGATGTCCATCATCATCCTCACACAGCTGTAAAACTTACTGGTTTCTCTGGAGTCGCAGCACCAGGTGGAGGTCTCTGGATGAGAGCAGGACGTCCCCTGAAACTGGGTGCTCCTCCTGTGGGGGAAGAAGACTGGATCAGAAACCAAAGGACCAACATGGAACATCAACGTGGCCAATCAACCTAACGAGCATGGCTCTGGAGGGCGGGAGGAAACCAGAGAAAACACACCCAAATGCAGGGAGAACATGCAAACTCCACAAAGAAAGACCAGTGATTCAAACCTCAAGGAGACACAGTATTTCATATTATTCTTCACGTCCTCACGAAGGAGCTCATTGATCACAGTTTACACATAAAAACGGTCTAAAGTTTACACGTAGAAAGTTTTATTTTCTGTTGTTTTATTTATTTGTTGCTGCTCGACAACAAAATTTCACCTGTAGGAGATTCATAAAGTTTTTTTTCTACCTACCGTCTACGTACCCTCCTACCCACCTACCCACCTACCCTCCTACCCACCTACCCACCTACCATCTACCCTCCTACCCACCTACCCTCCTACCCACCTACCCTCCTACCATCTACCCTCCTACCCACCTACCATCTACCCTCCTACCCACCTACCATCCTACCATCTACCCTCCTGCCCACCTACCCTCCTTACCACCTACCCACCTACCATCTACCCTCCTACCCACCTACCCACCTACCATCTACCCACCTACCATCCTACCATCTACCCTCCTGCCCACCTACCCTCCTTACCACCTACCCACCTACCATCTACCCTCCTACCCACCTACCCACCTACCCTCCTACCCACCTACCCTCCTACCATCTACCCACCGACCCTCCTACCCACCTACCCTCCTACCCACCTATCCTCCTACCATCTACCCACCTACCATCTACCCTCCTACCCACCTACCATCCTACCCACCTACCCTCCTACCCACCTACTATCTACCCTCCTACCCACCTACCATCTACCCTCCTACCCTCCTACCCACCTACCCACCTACCATCTACCCTCCTACCCACCTACCATCTACCCTCCTACCCACCTACCCTCCTACCCACCTACCCTCCTACCATCTACCCACCTACCCACCTACCATCTACCCTCCTACCCACCTACCCTCCTACCCACCTATCCTCCTACCATCTACCCACCTACCATCTACCCTCCTACCCACCTACCATCCTACCCACCTACCCTCCTACCCACCTACCATCTACCCTCCTACCCACCTACCATCTACCCTCCTACCCTCCTACCCACCTACCCACCTACCATCTACCCTCCTACCCACCTACCATCTACCCTCCTACCCACCTACCCTCCTACCCACCTACCCTCCTACCATCTACCCACCTACCCACCTACCATCTACCCTCCTACCCACCTATCCTCCTACCATCTACCCACCTACCATCTACCCTCCTACCCACCTACCATCCTACCCACCTACCCTCCTACCCACCTACCATCTACCCTCCTACCCACCTACCATCTACCCTCCTACCCTCCTACCCACCTACCCACCTACCATCTACCCTCCTACCCACCTACCATCTACCCTCCTACCCACCTACCCTCCTACCCACCTACCCTCCTACCATCTACCCACCTACCCACCTACCATCTACCCTCCTACCCACCTACCCTCCTACCCACCTATCCTCCTACCATCTACCCACCTACCATCTACCCTCCTACCCACCTACCATCCTACCCACCTACCCACCTACCATCTACCCTCCTACCCACCTACCATCTACCCTCCTACCCTCCTACCCACCTACCCACCTACCATCTACCCTCCTACCCACCTACCATCTACCCTCCTACCCACCTACCCTCCTACCCACCTACCCTCCTACCATCTACCCACCTACCCACCTACCATCTACCCTCCTACCCACCTACCCTCCTAACCACCTACCCTCCTACCATCTACCCTCCTACCCACCTACCATCTACCCTCCTACCCACCTACCATCCTACCATCTACCCTCCTGCCCACCTACCCTCCTTACCACCTACCCACCTACCATCTACCCTCCTACCCACCTACCCTCCTACCCACCTACCCACCTACCCTCCTACCCACCTACCATCTACCCTCCTACCCACCTACCATCCTACCATCTACCCTCCTGCCCACCTACCCTCCTTACCACCTACCCACCTAACCACCTACCACCTACTACCCACCTACCACCTACCACCTACTACCCACCTAACCACCTACCATCTACCCACCGACCCTCCTACCCACCTACCCTCCTGCCCACCTATCCTCCTACCATCTACCCACCTACCATCTACCCTCCTACCCACCTACCCTCTATCCATCTGTCTGTCTGTCCGTCTATCTCCAGTGTCTAACTGTAAGAAGTTAATAATCCAGCTCCGTCTCAGTAACTTTATGTGATATTTTATGTTTTATATTGAGTTCAGTAAATCCACAGCTAGCGGCCGATCATGTGTGGACACCAGAGTGTGAGCCTGGTGAGTGGAGTGAACAGAACTTACTGGAAATAAAGAGAACTGGACTCGTTTGTTCATAAAAAAACACACATTAAACAAACTCAGGCTTTTCTTTTTAAACTTGACCCTGAAACAGAATCAAAACACTTTGAATTAAAATGAAATGGTAATAATTTCATGTTCTTTTTATTTTAAATCTTGGTATAAAATACCATCCATTGATTAAAACTGGGTTCCACTCCGCTGCGTTAGCTTAGCATCATGTCAGCAGAGTGAAACACACACACATCCAGCAGGGTGGGGGGGTTACTGGGTCTTTCAGCTGCTCTCTGGGTTTTCCCCTTCTGTTTTTCTTCCCAAGAAAACATAAACGTCTGCTTCGTTTGGTTTTTCTGTCCGTCTGACGAACTCTGTGAAACTCTTCTCGATAAAAGAATGAGACTCTTTAAAAACTTCAGAATGAAGACGTCCTACACACCACATCCTGTCTTCAGCAGGTCCGGGCTTCCTGTAGGCCGTGAGGCCCCCAGGAGGCCCGGCTGCTGCTGCTGTGCTGAAAACATTAACGATCGTTCAAAACCAGAAAAAAATGGTTTTAGCAGGAAATCTTATTTTTTTCTTTCTTTTTCACCAAAGTCTCATTTTCTTTTATTCTGCTTTTCTGTTTTCTTTCTGAGCCTCAGTGAAAACAGAAGAGGAGAGAAACGAAGGGGGCGAGGAGGGCAAGGAGGGCAAGGAGGGCCAGGAGGGCCAGGAGTGAAATCAGCAGTAGTGGATGAAGTATTCACTTTTTGTACTTAAGTAAAAGTACAAAAGTAATTGGTGTAAATTTTACTTTTTCAGTAAAAAGTATTTGACCATAATTCAAATGTTATTTTTTGTGCTGTGGGGTCACAAATAAATACTCTGCAGGGGCGGATCCAAGAAGATCCCCACCCCCTCCCCTTCCACATAAGGGAAGGGGAGGGGTCCACAGAAAGTCCACAGTCTAGTCCACAGAAAAAAAAAAGAAAGAAGAAAGGAAAAGGGGGCTAGTCAAGCTATCCCCTGCAGGACCAGCGAATGGGCTCCAAAATGCAGGAAAATGTCTCTTATTTTTTAAAATGTTCTGGGAGGGGGGGGGGGGCGCCCCAAGTCCTCCTATAGTGGCTTTGTCAATGACCTCACGCCCTGCCGCCCTCCCTTAGAAAATTCTAGAACCGCCCCTGCTCTGTGTAACGACGGCTCAACTTTTTATTTAAAAGTAAACACAACGAACAACAATCTTCTGACTCTTTAATTTTTGCTATATTTGATGTTAGTTTTTTGAATGACTGGAAAATGTTTATCCTTGATTCTGATTGGTCCTCGATTCATTACTTCTTCTCCCTCTGGGAAACCGCGGGCAATCAACTGCTTTCCCTACAGGTTGATTTTGGCGATGCAGCTTCAAAATGCGCTAAAAAAAACTGTGTATTCAGTCAGAAAAAACTGTATATTTTTCTGACCGAAAATGTAACAAAAAATTACAAACAGACTTTTAAAAAGTAGCGAAGTAAAAGTACAGATATTTACTCAAAAATGTAGTGAAGTAAAAGTAAAAGTACAGGTCTTAAATTTTACTTAAGTAAAGTACAGATACACAATTTTTTTACTAAAGTACAGTAACGAAGTACATTTACTTTGTTACGTTCCACCACTGGAAATCAGAGACGGAAAATAAAATCCATGATGAAAGTTTCTGCTTCCTCCGTCCTGAAGGAGCCGAACCAACGTCCTGCTGAATTTAACCTGTGATCGTCCCGCTTCGTTCTCCTGCGATCGTCCCGCTTCGTTCTCCTGTGATCGTCCCGCTTCGTTCTCCTGTGATCGTCCCGCTTCGTTCTCCTGGGATCGTCCCGCTTCGTTCTCCTGCGATAGTCCCGCTTCGTTCTCCTGCGATCGTCCCGCTTCGTTCACCTGTGATCATTGTTGTTTTTGGCGGCCATCTAAGTTTTTGTTTTAGTCTTCGTCTTTGGACAAATATTAATTTTACGTTTTAGTCACGTTTTAAATAAATAATAAATTAATTATTTACTCTATTCATCCCTCACTGGTGAAATCTGTGTGCCGCACTTCCTTACACCAAATATTAGTCAACAAAAACCCAAAAGAGTTTTTGTCTAGTTTTCGTCAGAGAAGACTTAGAACGTTTTTAGTCTAGTTTTAGTGTAAAAAAAAAACTTTAACAATCGCGTTTTTATTACTGAGAATAATGCAGGTTGTTTTTTTTTTGTTTTTTTTTTAAACTCTGCCGAGCAAACATCAAACATTGTAAAACAACGTAAATAAATATAATTTTTTTCAGTGAGGAACGTTGTAACTTATTCATACTTAAAAATAACACCTCTTAATAACCCTGTAAACAAAGTAAACATTGTACTGTCTCTTTAAATCAGTCGTTAGCAACCAAGCTAACAGGAAGTTAGCAGCTAGCATTAGCTTGAAGTTAGCATGCTGTTTAAAACTTTAAGTTTGTGACCACCAAGCTCCTTTGTTACTGTTTTCACCATGGTGTGTGACTTCCTCATGGCTGTAGGTGTGTTGTGTAGACGGTGTGAACGTGCAGCATCGTGGGGGGCGTGCCGCTGTGAGAGACAGATGCAGCCGCTGTGTTTTTTTTTTTTTTCACAGACAGAAATGTGAAAGTTTGACGTTTATTTCGTTACGTTTTCGTCTCGTCAGCAGAAACTTGCAAACGTCTCGTCACGTTTTCGTCACCAAAATGTCGCATTTATCTCGTTATCATTACGTCGTCGTCATGACGTAACAACGATGTTACGTCATGACGTAACATCGTTGACTTCGTTGATTTTGTCAACGAAATCATTTAGTTTTCGTCATCGTTTAACGAAAACAACACTGCCTGTGATTGTCCTGCTCGTTTTCTCTGGGAATGTGGGTGTGTAGGGGAGGCGGGGGTCTGTGTGTGTGACCCCGCATCAGACTTGTTCGGGGTGTATCCTGCCTCTCCCCTGAACTCAGGCTCCCTGACTTCATCGGGAACTAGCGGTTCAGAAGACCAAACACTTTTTTCTAACTTCGTCTCCCACAGATTTTCATGCAGGATCGTTTTTTTCCCACCAGGTCAGTGGGTTCCTGAGAAACAGCAGAACAAAGATGTCTACCTGTGTGGGGGCCGCCCGCCTCACCCGGTCCTGAGAAAGCCACCGTACCGTCACCATTTGTCCCCTTCGTGATCCTAAAGAAACAACGAGAAGAGAAGTGATCAGAAACCCCCCCTCTGCTCTGCAGGTGAAACATGTTACTGTGGGACCAGAGTGAGGATCAGTGGGGGGTCCACAGTCGGTCCTCGAGGGCCGGGGTCCTGAAGGTTTTCCATGTATTCCTGGTTCAAACAGCTGATGTACAGGAAGTGAAATTAACAGCCAATAGAATTTGGTACAATGACTTAATTAACTGGATCAGGTGTGAAGATTTAAGAACCAATGGAAAACCTTCAGGACACCGGCCCTCCAGGACCGGATTTGGACGCCCCGGATTAGACCGAATAGAGATGAGTATGTGTACCATCTTATCGATACCAGTACGCAGTGGTGGATGAAGAACTCACTTTTTGTACTTAAGTAAAAGTTCAGATAAATAGGCGAAAAAAATACTTAAGTAAAAGTTCCAATAAAAAATCTACTTACGTAAAAGTACAAAAGTAGTTGGTGTAAATTGTACTTTTTAAGTAAAAAGTAAAAGTATTCGACCACAATTCAAATGTTATTTGTTGTGCTATAGGGTGTCACCATGGTAACCAGGATAAATACTCTGCAGGGGTGTGACCCCCCCTCCCCCGCCTCTTTTGGTCCACAAAAAAAAAAAAGAAGAAAGGAAAGGGGACTAGTCAAGCTATCACCTAGAAGGGCCAGTGAATGGGCACCAAAATGGAGGAAGATGACACTTATTTTTTAAAATGTTCTGGGGGGTAGAGGCCCCCCACTCACTATATATTGGCTATGTCAATGACCTCACGACCCCCCCTTTCAGAAAATCCTTGGATCCGCCCCTGCTCTGTGTAACAATGGCTCAACTTTTTATTTAGAAGTAAACACAAGGAACAACGATCTTCTGACTCTTTTTAATTGGTTCTATATTTGATGTTAGTTTTTTGGCGGAAAATGATTGCAGAAAATGTTTACTCTTGATTCTGATTGGTCCTCGATTCATTAGTTCTTCTCCCGATCAACTGCTCCTTTTGATTTTGACGATGCGGCTTCAAGATGCGTCAAAAAAACTTGTGTATTTTTCAAATTCCTGAACAGAAATGTAACAAAAAATGTAAAACACACTTTTAAAAAGTAGCGAAGTAAAAGAACAGATATTTGCTCAAAAATGTAGTGAAGTAAAAGTAAAAGTACCGGTCTTAAATTTTACTTAAGTAAAGTACAGATACACAATTTTTTTACTTAAGTACAGAAACGAAGTACATTTACTTCGTTACGTTCCACCACTGCCTGTACGCATATCAATACTCTTATTGATACTTTGAGGAAAACAAACAAACAATGTGGATACAAACAAACCTTTTATTTTGAAACTATTTTAATAAAGTATTAATTTAACATATTTTATTTTCCATAATTAAAAAGATGTGATTAAATATTTACATGTTCTTTTTTTAAAGTAATAACTTAAACAATTCAATAAAAAAGAAAAATATAGTCTTTAAATATTAATAAACTGGCAAACGGCCATTTTTTCCAGTTTGATGATGACTTCTGTTTCTTCTCTGAGACCCTCGAAGCCAGTAAAAGTCAGATTTATGGTTAAAACTGGTTAGACGTTCAGAATACGGATGGACCGTCTGGCCTGTGACCCCGGAACCCTGCTTGGGAGAGAGTTCTGTTTCAGATTCCTGATGGATCCTCTGTGTTCCTGTCCTGGGCGTGGTCAGACTGAGGAGGTCTCTGTGTTCCTGTCCTGTGATTGGTCAGACTGAGGAGGTCTCTGTGTTCCTGTCCTATGATTGGTCAGACTGAGGAGGTTTCTGTGTTCCTGTCCTGGGTGTGGTCAGACTGAGGAGGTCTCTGTGTTCCTGTCCTGTGATTGGTCAGACTGAGGAGGTCTCTGTGTTCCTGTCCTGGGCGTGGTCAGACTGAGGAGGTCTCTGTGTTCCTGTCCTGTGATTGGTCACACTGAGGAGGTCTCTGTGTTCCTGTCCTGTGATTGGTCAGACTGAGGAGGTCTCTGTGTTCCTGTCCTGGGCGTGGCACTCAGCTCGTCCTGGGGGAGGGCTCTCTCCTTCATGTGGATCCTCATCAGGTTTCTTCTTATTTTCCCCACTGCTGATTTTCCGTCACCATGAAGGAGGGTCTAAGGACAGGAATCTACTGGAATTATTTATCTAGCTTTTATTTAGTTGTAAATGTGTGTTTTTACACATTTTTTTTGTACTTTTGAAGCCCATTGAGATGTTTGTTTATTAATAATGAGCTGTATAAATATAATTAAATTAGGGCCAGTTGAGCCCTCCAGCCCCCCCCCCCCCTCCAACCTCCCACACAGAGAAACCTGGTAAACATGATGAGGTCCTGCAGACGAACAGGATGCTGCACACAGGAAGAGAATATTTCTTCATCATTTTCACTTCCTCCGTGTGTCCTGTCGTTCTGGGGTCTGGTGGACCCTAACTCTGTTATCCATGATTAATGCTGATCTTCGCTTCAGGCCTGAAGCATGTGATCGTCTCCAAACAGAAAACAAAGCAGCTGTAGATTCTGTTATTTAGTCTGCGTGAAGGAGAACATGGAGCTCTGCACCGTCTGAGTGAAACTTAGAAACCAAACCATGTCCTTCTGTCTAGTAGTAGACGTGGTGGTGGAACCAGGAGGAGTGTACCCCGCTAAGAAGTGAGACCCTGAGAGGACTGAGGACAGATGAACACATCACAGTGCAGCAGAGTTTAAGGTCCCTGAACGCATCAGAAGAACAAAGCTTTTTCTCAGAAACTTTTTTTTTTTCTGCAGAAAGTTTTCCCCCTCACCGCTCCCTCCCTCCCTCCGTTCCACTCCCTCCCCCTCCTCCGGTAGTTTCCCGGTCTGCACTCACCCTGCTCTCCGGTGTTCCCGGTGCTCAGCAGCAGGATGAGGAGCAGCGGTACCGGCAGGGCGCGGTACATCCCTGTGAGCCTGTGGGTCTCCCTCTCCTCACCCTGCCTCCCCTCCGTCACGCGCCGCCCAGCCTACAACACATCCGGTGCAGACCGTCAGAGTATGACGGTCTCTCCGGTGTTACCCACTTCCATATAAAGATTTAACCGGAGTTCCACTGGATTTTAATTAATTTAAATCCAGTTAAAACGAGACGAATGAACTTTTCTTACAGAAAAAAACGATAAAAATCCTCCGTTTTTCAGATTTATAACTGTTGGCATCCTTCTGTCTCCATAGACCGTGGATCTGGACCTGGATGCACATCTGTACGTTCAGCATCGGCTGTACCTAAATGAGCCGATGCAGGAGCTGCGGCTCCTACCGAACTTACTGTAAAAAGTAATGATACTTAGAAAAAAAAAAACCTCCAAAGACAATCAGAAGAAAAGAATGACGTAAACCATGGAGACTCAAAGAATCAAACTGATTTAAAGACGCCAAGTGTGTAAGAAAAAAAAAATCAAATGACAAGAAGTCAGTGTTTACAACTCAGTGACTCTGACCCTGTTTTTAGTGGGTAGTCAGACCCTCCCAACAAAGCGACTGTTTCCAGTGTTATTGGAGATTTTAAAAGTCTGTGACATGAAAGCATGTTGTTAAGTCTGTTCTCAAAGAGCAGCGCCTCCTAAAGCACTGCAAGCGTGGGGGATATGTCTGTGTGTGTGTGTGTGTGTGTGTGTGTGTGTGTGTGTGTGTGTGTGTGAGTGTGTGTGTGAGTGTATGTGTGTGTTTTTGTGTGTGAATGTGTGTGTATGTGTGTGAGTGTATGTGTGTATGTGTGTGTGTGTATGTGTGTGAGTATATGTGTGTGTATATGTGTGAGTGTGTGTGAGTGTATGTGTGTGTGTATGTGTGTGAGTGTATGTGTGTGTGTATGTGTGAGTGTGTGTGTGTGTATGTATGTGAGTGTATGTGTGTGTATGTGTGAGAGCGTATGTGTGAGTGTATGTGTATATATGTGTGTGTGTGTGTATGTGTGTGTGTGTGAGTGTATGTGTGTGTGTATGTGTGTGAGTGTGTGTGTGAGTGTATATGTGTGTGTATATGTGTGAGTGTGTGTGTGTGTGAGTGTATGTGAGTGTATGTGTGTATGTGTGTGTGTATATGTGAGTGTGTGTGAGTGTATGTGTGTATATGTGTGTGTGTGTGTGTGTGTGTATGTGTGTGAGTGGGTGTGTGAGTGTATGTGTGTGTGTATGTGTGTGAGTGTGTGTGTATATGTGAATGTGTGTGAGTGTATGTGAGTGTATGTGTGTATGTGTGTGAGTGTATGTGAGTGTGTGTGAGTGTATGTGTGTGTGTGTGTGTGTGTGTGTGTGTGAGAGAGTGAGTGTGTAGTCTGACAAAATTCACCATATTAAACAAACACCAGTGGAACACCAGTATGGTTTTTAGGACAGTGATGGATTTTCTTGAGAAAGTTTTAACTTCTTTGGATCATAAACTTTATTCTGTGGGTGTTTTTGTTGATTTAAGTAAAGCATTTATTTATTAAAGAAATGTGAAAACTATGCAAAACTAATCAATGTGGACAATAGAATACAATCTACAAGTATAAATAATGTCGACTGTATGTGGGGTCCCACAAGGCTCAGTCCTTGGACCAAAATTATTCACACTGTATATAAATAATATTTTTAAAGTCTCAACAGAGTTAAAGTTTATGTTTGCTGATGACACCAGCTTCTTTTGTAGCGGTGAAAATATTAATGATTTATTGAATTTTGTAGAAAAAGAATTTGTTTTGATAAAAAAGTATTTTGATTATAATAAATTATCACTGAATCAAAATAAAACAAAATTTATGATATTTTCAGGAAATAGATTTGTTGATAAAACTACTTTATGTTTGAACTATTATTGAACGGGTTTATGAAGCTAAATTTTTGGGGGTTATTAATGACATATTTATCATATTAAACAAAAAATCTCAAAATCAATTGGTGTACTGTATAAAACAAGAGACGCTTTAAATACAAAAGGGTTATATTTGATTTACAGTTCCTTGATTATGACTTATTTTTCATATTGTGCTGAGATTTGGAGGAAAAACTCAGATTGATTCACTGGTTAAATTACAAAAAAAAAAATAAGAAAAATAAACAGAGTTTGATTTTATGAACACACAAATCAACTGTTTATTCAGAATAACTGTTTAAAACTACAAGATATTAGAATTTTACAGATTATGTACAAAGTTAAAAATAATTTAGTTCCAAAAAGTATACAAAGTTTTTTAAATTGGTCATAATTTATGTGCTGCACTCCTTACACCGCAGCAGGCTGCCCTTTGACGGTGCCAATGGTGGGAGAAGCGGGGCTAAGGGGTCTTCTGCAAGGACCCGAGACGGTGGTCTCAGTGGGAATTGAACCCGCGACCTTCCGGTCCACGGGCGAGCGCTCTAGCGCTGATCCACCGTCTCCCACCTTTATTGAATAGTCAATAAAGCGAAATTATTTTATTAGGAGCAAAAACAGACGGAAATTATATTTTAGGTAACTAGAATATAGAATATTTTAGTTTCTAGAAAAGAGAAAATTATATTGTACTATATTTCAGACAATGGATTAGCGCAATAATCTTGTTTCATAAAAAAAAAAAAATTACAAGAGAAATTGCCAAACAACAACCTGCATTTCATCTTCAAGTAAGATCAAATTTGAGGCAGAGATTCTTTTTTTCCCTCGTGGTTTGTTTTTACTCGATGGATGCGCAGCCCACAGATGTGTCGACTTTTCGCAGTTGCATGAAGTTGCTCGATGAGTCGTGAGGTGTCAGACTCACTAATAATTGGATTCTGTCTATTTAAAGAATATTTTATTTGAAAAATTCAAGACATTAATCTTACTGTGAGATTCTTAATAAAATTGAGAATCTAATTAAACATCCCGATAAAGTTTACGGTTAAATTCCACATGTTGTGTCTCCAACAAAAATCTATGGAATCCTGTTTTCAACCTCCTTCATGGTGATTTCAACCTTTTTTTTTTAAGTATTTCAGTTTGTCAAACAGTTTTCTGGTCATTGTTTTATAGTTTTTTATATAAAAACAATGACCTCCATGTCATCTATTTTTTACAGACTAAATTTTTTTAATAGATTAAATAATATGTTAATAATGTATTAAAAAATATATTTCTAATCTATTAAAAATGCATTTTCCAGATGTTAGAAATAGTAGACTACATTTCCCAGAATCCTCTCTTGGTTCCACCTGTGAGTTAAATTCAGCAAAAAGTGTTGAAATGATTCATTTTTAAATTCACATTAAAAGTTAAAATATGTAAAACAATATTTTAGTCGCAGTTTAATTGTTTTTTTATTGTTAAACATTTTTTAAAAGTTTAATTTACCAAATTTAAAAATATAATGACGTCATACGCCTTTTTTTCCCATAATGCTCTGCCGTCTTTAAACTTTTTACTCTTTAAAATGTTTTTTGTTTAAATAAATAAATAAAACATTCATGTCTGTTTTTCTCCAAAATTTTCTATAAAGTTTGATATAAAAATATTTGATTATTATTTTATACCATAAGTTAAAATGACGTCACGGAGAAACACCCCCCTGTTTGTCCATTTTTTTTTAGTCACTCATGTTTCTCTTCAGATCGAATAAATCTTTCGCCTTTTACTAAAGATTTCCGTGGAGAGGAACAACATGAGCTTTAAATAATTTTTGAAGCCCTGCTTCGTGCGGGGCGACTTATCTGTGAAAATTAAACCCAACTCTTATTTAGAGAACTGCTGAATTTAGAGATGGGGGAAAACGAGATCTCATGAGATAGATGAGATCTCCCTGCTAATGATTCAAAACGATGCGCAGTAATGAGATCTTTAAGTGCTGCCATCTGCTGTTAGTTTGCATACATGACCACATTTTCAACTATCACTTTCATTATTTGTAAAGGCCTGTATAAAAATGATTTTATTTATAATAAAACATGTCACACTAATCTGTTTCATTTATTTTTATTTAAAAATACTTTTTTCTCAAGAGTTTTTGGACTCAAACGATCTCTTTTTTTTGGTGAGAATGTCTCCAGCTTTTGAGGAAAATAGGATGCTGGGGAGCAGAGAAACACTTAAAGAGCTGGTACAGGGTTGGGTAAAGCAGCTTTGATTTGGTCCAATATATTAACAGGTCTTCACTTCTTGGGATTGGAACCTCAGCCAGATAACGATCCACTTCATCGACCACAATGCTGTTTGATCTTCTGCTCCTGTTTATGTTCTCATCAAGCATGTGCCAGATGTCATCTAAAAACAGCAACAGTCAAGTTAAATATTGCAAATCAAATCATACAGACACTTACCTGAATGTGAAGACAGATTCAGAGGAGCTGTTTGTGACTCTGGCTCAGGAGGAGTAGCAGCGTTCTTCAGGAGAATTACGCATTCGTTTTTTAATCTGTTGACTGCCTCCTGAGCTTTGTTTTGGCTCAAAAAGCCAATCTGCTTGAATGAAGGATCAAGCAGGATTGGTAGGGTCAAAATACTCACGCTCTCTATTTTGGAGATTTGCTCTCGCATGCTCTCCACCATGTTTTCTCCCAGCTGTCTAACAATGGGGTGGGTCACTGTGAAAACTCTGGATGATACAGCATGGTGCACCTTGTTCATGATTGGGATGACTCTAGATGCTGAAACTCTCTGGTTCAATGTCTGTATTGAGAGACACCAAGGCTGCTCCAACAGCCTCCCTCAATACATAGGCCCTTTCCAGCAGGTGGAAAGTGCTATTCCACCGTGTTTTGACTTTAATGATAATTTTTAAAGGCTGCTTGCTCATTTGCATTTGTAATGCCGTTAGACGATTCTTGGCAGTTGTGCTTGTTCTAAAGCAGCGGTCGGCAACCTTTGACACCGAAAGAGCCATTTGAACCCGGTTTCCACGGAAAAGAAAACACTGGGAGCCGCACATCTAAAATGAAAAAAAAAAAACAAACTTCTACTACTTTACCGCAGCATGTTTCTTATGAAATCCACGTGCTACAGAGAAAATTACATTTTATTCATTTAATGAACACATTTTGAACATTTTGAATTGTTGAAAAATAATAACAATGAATGTCTCTTTCAAATAAATTAAAAAGCTGAATTTAAATTGTCCATGTAGCAAACGAAAGCAGAAAAATGCCATGAGGCGTCATCCTTATATCCATTTATCTAAAATGATATATTGCTTTTTCTTACCTTTACACTTTGTATAAACAACTATAGTGTGGTTTATGTCTTATGAAGTGCTACGGAGAAAATTAAATTTTACCGATGTAATGAACACATTTTGAATTCTTGAAAAAATAATAATGTCTGAATGTCTCTTTTGAATAAATTAAAAAGCTGAATTTAAATTGTGCATGCAGCAAACAAAAGGGAAAAATCCGTGAGCCGTCATCCTTATATCGCCTTGGGCTTTCAAAGTATGCAGCGGAGCATACTTTGTGATATTTCAAGATCACAATAATCTTCAAATTTAGAACTAAAATAATATAAAAACTAACACAAATAAAACACACTTCAATTAAATACAAAAAAAATTTTTTTAGTAATTTATTTTCCCAAGCCAATCAGAGCCGCATTATAAGGATGAAAGAGCCGCATGAGGCTCCGGAGCCGCGGGTTGCCGACCGCTGTTCTAAAGTATGTTGCCAACTTTCGTGTTTTTTGCTGCTGTTCATTCATAGCAGCCGTGCCATCAAAGGATTTTCTAACTATCAGGTTGAAAACATGTGCAATGCAAATGGTGTGTCTTAAATTCAGTCGTCGTGCACAAACCATCATGTTTGCTGCCCCATCAGTGATGAGACATCTAACTTTATCTTTAATGCCCCACTCTTCCATCAGCCTCACATGCTGATCTGCCAGATGCTCAGCCATGTGGGGGTGTGGAAAATGTTGAATTCCGAGCAGTGTAGTATTCAACTCATAGAATTCATCAATATAGTGGCATGTCACAGCCAGATGAGTCCATCGACACTGATGTCCACATGTCTGATGTCAGACTCACAGCCACAGCGTTCTGCACCTTCACTTTATTCTCTTCCCGAGCTTCTTGGTATTTTGACTCAACCATTTCTTTAAGAGTCTGCTGAAGAACACAAAAAGGCATTGTTATGATTTCATAATGAAACAAACAAACAAGAAGGACGGCAGCACACCTTTCTGCTTGGGAGAGAGTATGTGGGAGCAACACTATTCATCAGTTCTCTGAATCCCACATCTTCCACAAGGGAAAATGGACGAGAATCCTTGGTGATCATGTTTATAATTCCAGCATCAATTTTTTTATGCAGGGAATCTGCAATAAATCATAAAAAATATTTTATACATCATATCACATTGTATACTCTTATTTTTTTCTCTTTAGTGTTTAAACATACCGCCATCATTGGAAACTGAACCTTCTATGGATTCAGATTGGGCAGAAGTTGTGGCGGAATGCACAGCCCTGTAGTGGTGAAGCATTGGGGTGGTACTCCCTGCAAACACCAGCTGTACATCGCAGATTCTGCAGCGTACCTTAATATAAACAGATAAGTTTAAAGTACTGTAGTAAAGAAGAGCAGTAGAAGTACAAGCTTTAGACTAAAAAGTTACTGAACTAGAAGTTTGAGAGCCCATTAATAAATCAAACTTAAGTGGAAGCGCTCAAGTATTCAAAATATGTAGAAATAAATACAAAGAAGTTTGACAAAAGCACCGAAAATGAAAGATTACTTTTTAAGTAAACATTGTCTTAATTAAGGAAGTGTCATAACCTTCAATATTTTTATTAAAGGCAAACCGTTTTTGCCTAAAGCCATTTAAAAAACGTACAAAAGTTGAACAAAAATATTCATATAGCTACATTGATTTGGTGAGATTTTGGTCAGCTTTGATTTTAATAGTGAAATGTGTTGGAATAAAAGTTTTTATGCTCTATGTAACTAAAAAATGTACTGTAGTAAAAATAAAGGAGGAAAAAATGAAATACGGCACTTTAGTACTTGGTAGCCTAATTGATTGACTTAAACATATCTAATCTTAAACATAAATGAAATAATCTTCAAGAAGAGCTGTTTGGAATCAGTGCTGATTCCATCTTGTTTGATAATCAATCAAACACAGATGTATTGCCTACGTGTTAAAAATACGCACAGCGCTTTAAAATGACTGTCTTTAAATATTTAACAACCTAAATAACGTCCATTCATGTCGATTGTAGGAGTAAATTTTGTCACTCTGGCACAAGAATAACTTATTGCGCATGCGTTGTATTTTGTATTGATAACTGAGGTTAAAAAGTCTCCAAAAAGAAGGAGGTGAACGAGAAACACGTTCATTTTAAAAACGCCTTTCTAGAAACTAAAGTTCAACGGGTCAGTTTAGAAAACATCAAAAAGAAGATCGGTGAAAAAGATTCAGAAACTAGGAGGAAAAAAAACAAAACAAAAAAAAAAAAAACAAAATTAACAAAACTAAAAGTGTTCAGAACAAAAATAAACAATAATAAAAAAAAAACTAGAAGCAAATCAAACGGACTATAAAGAGATGACTTTCACAGTGACCTCACAGCAAGAAGATTGGGGTTCAAATCCTGGGCTGGAATGAGACTTTCTATCTGAAGTGTGCATCTTCTCCCAGTGGATGTGTGTGGGTTTTCTCCCACTCTCCAAAAACATACATGTTAGGTTGATTGGCTCCTTGGAATGTGTGCGTATGGATGTTTGTGTGTGCGTGCCTGCACCTCCATGACAGACTGGTGACCTGTTCAGGCTGTACCCTGCCCAGAGGTAAGATCTTAAGCCCGAGTCCGACCCGACTTTTGGGTCAGGTCGGGCTTCTCTCTCGCTGACTTTTTTTAAAAAATAAATATATGTTTTTAAAATGTAAACTAAAACGATGTGTGTGTCTAAACTAAGGAATATTAGTTATAAAATTAAAACAGAGAAGTAATGTTTAACTACTGAACAGGATCCACAGAGCCACGTGAACGCCTCCTTTTTATTTGGTAATCCTCTCCTGCGCACGTCTTCATTTTATTTATTTTGAACTGGTATCCCCGATATGAAGGAGTAAGAAGTTAAGAAGTATCCCCGATATGAAGGAGTAAGAAGTTAAGGAGGATCCCCGATATGAAGGAGTGAGAAGTTAAGGAGGATCCCCGATATGAAGGAGTGAGAAGTTAAGGAGGATCCCCGATATGAAGGAGTGAGAAGTTAAGGAGGATCCCCGATATGATCGAGTAAGAAGTTAAGGAGGATCCCCGATATGATCGAGTAAGAAGTTAAGGAGGATCCCCGATACGAAGGAGTGAGAAGTTAAGGAGGATCCCCGATATGAAGGAGTGAGAAGTTAAGGAGGATCCCCGATACGAAGGAGTGAGAAGTTAAGGAGGATCCCCGATATGAAGGAGTGAGAAGTTAAGGATAAACTAAAAGCAGGAGAACTGAAAAGACAAACACACATCGGTAAGAGTGAGGTGTGGAAAAGATTCAAATTTATTGGTCAAAATGTTACAGAAACTTGCGTTGGCTTCGTTGGATGTAGTCAATGTGGCGCTTTGCTTTCATACGACACCAAAAAGACTGGCACCTCGACGCTGAGCGGGCATTTAAACAGCTGGACTGGTAAAAGTGATGATCGTTAAAGATCTATTTTATCATTTGTTTTAAAGACCGTCCCTCCTCTTCACGCTAAGCAGGCCATCACAGACAAGTGTGTTAGGGGTCCTATAGTGGGATTTTGTTTTTAAATTAAAAAAACGTGTTCTTGAAAATGTTCCAATTTATAAATAACCCTCCTCCTCCCGAGTCCTCACAAATAAAATATGACATTTCAGGCTTGTTTCGGGCTCGTACCCGCGAATCACGTTGATTGGTCGGGCTCGGGGCGGGTCGGGTTTAATATCCGTGGGGTCGGGCAGGATTTTTTAGGCCCGATCTTACCTCTAACCCTGCCTCTTGCTTTGAATCAGTTGGGATAGGCTCCAGCAGTGTTCTTGTTCTCTGAAAAGCTAAACCTAATTTTTAAAAATATTTATCTCTTTTAAAAAGAAGCATTTTCTCTTCATTTTTTATATTTATTGTAAAGAAGCAGAAAAAAAAAATAAAAATTTGTTTTTTTTCTGCTATAAATAAACAGTTTAAAAAAAAAAATTATTCAAATTCTTTTTTTCATTCTGTCTTCAGAATCACTTTTCCCTATCATGGTTGCGGGAGGTGCCGGAGCCTCAACCAGCTGATTTAAGGCGAGAGGCAGGGTACACCCTGAACAGGTCGCCAGTCTGTTGCGACTCTTTCCTAGGAAATGTTTTTTAATAACCAATAAACCTAACATGCATGTCTTTGGAGGAAACCCACACATACACAGGGAGAACATGCAAACTCCACACAGAAAGACCAGAAAGACCAGAGTTTCAAACCTCGACCCCCACCAGGATTTGAACCCTGACCTTGTTGCCGTGCTGACCACCGTGCCACCCATTCAAACTAACCAGTGATGGTTTGGAAGCAGCGATGGAAACTAACCATCTAAACTGGATTGTGCCAAAGCAAGTCCACAAATGCTTTCCTAGTTAGCCAAATATTACCCTCCTTCACAAGGAGCTCCCCGGGGACATATCCCTCCTTCACTCGGAGCTCCCCGGGGACTTACTGTATCCCTCCTTCACTAGGAGCTTCACGGGGACATACTGTATCCGTCCTTCACTAGGTGCTCCTCGGGGACATACTGTATCCCTCCTTCACTAGGAGCTCCACGGGGACATATCCCTCCTTCACTAGGAGCTCCCCGGGGACATATCCCTCCTTCACTAGGAGCTCCACGGGGACATATCCCTCCTTCACTAGGAGCTCCACGGGGACATATCCCTCCTTCACTAGGAGCTCCCCGGGGACATATCCCTCCTTCACTAGGAGCTCCCCGAGGACACATCCCTCCTTCACTAGGAGCTCCCCGGGGACACATTCCTCCTTCACTAGGAGCTCCTCGGGAACATACTGTATCCCTCCTTCACTAGGAGCTCCCCGGGGACATATCCCTCCTTCACTAGGAGCTCCTCGGGAACATACTGTATCCCTCCTTCACTTGGAGCTCCCCGGGGACATATCCCTCCTTTACTAGGAGCTCCACGGGGACATATCCCTCCTTTATTAGGAGCTCCCCGGGGACATATCCCTCCTTCACTAGGAGCTCCACGGGGACGCTTTTGTGCCAAGACATCTTCTTCTTCTTATGGCATTTCCCTTCAGGGGGCGCCACATCAAGTCAGCTTCTTCCATCTAACCCTGTCTCCTGCATCCTCTTCGGTCACACCAACTATCTTCATGTCTTCCTTCACTGTATCCATGAACCTCCTTTTTGGTCTTCCTCTAGGCCTCTTTCCTGGTGGTTCCAAACCCAGCATCCTTCTTCTGATGTACTCTCTCTCTCTCCTCTGCACATGTCCAAACCATCTCAGTCTGACCTCTCTGACTTTAAAACCTCTAACATGTGCTGTTCCTCTGATCCTGTCCATCCTGGTCACTCCCAGAGAGATCCTCAGCATCTTCATATCTGCTACAAACATCTCTGCTTCCTGTCTTTTTTTCAGTGACACTGTCTCTAGACCAATCAGCATGGCTGCTCTCACCACACTGTCTCTAGACCAATCAGCATGGTCACTAAAATAAACAGAGTGTTTAATGGGATTTCTCTTCAGCAATGAACGACTCGGGATCCTGCAGGGTGAGCTGAAGGACGCAGCTGGGGTGAGAGAATCCTCGGCTTCCCGTCTGAGGCTGTTGCCACATGACCGGGCCCCAGATAAGCGGAAGACAATGGAACGGAACAACGTAAAGCTAGAGTTTTTTTCAAGCATTCTAACAGATAAGATTTTACTTGAACGTAAAGAAATGTCTCTAACTGGACCAGGGCTTCTCAAACAGTGGGGCACATCCACAACAGTAGTTGGTGCTCTCATTGTCAGAGTGTGCGCAGGCAGTATTAACTCTATACTAGTGTAGAGCAGCGGCCCCAAACTTTTCTGCGCCACGGATCGGTAAGCGTCTGATAATATTTTAATAGACCGGTCTAAAGATGATGAGACCAGCCGGAAAAACTAACTTTTTAAAATCAATAATAATAAACTTAATTTAGATTTTTAGATTAGATTTACTTTATTGATCCCACACTTTGGAAATTTGTGCGTTGCAGCAGCAACAAGAAAGAACTAGACAGTTTATGTACAAGGATGCAATACAATGCACTTTGTCTTCACGAGATAATTTATTAGCAGCGTCTTTTTAACGTGGAATCATTCTCTCTGCTCGAACGCACTCTCGTTGCCATTGTAACGGTACAGATGTACCTTCAAAATAAAAGACATCACAAAAACAAAGTGAATAAAAATATCAGTTCTGTGCGGTACAATGTTATGCAAAGGTGTACTTAAAACAATTTCATAGATAAATGATACTAATTATAGTCACGGTGGAGAGTGGGGGGGCGCGAAATATTTTCTTCTTCTTAGGGGGGCGCAACTGGAAATAATTGAGAAGCACTGAACTGGACTGAAGAGGGCCTAAGTCTGTCAGACACTTTGCTCCTGAACTGGTACACTAAGGATCAATCTCTCATCAGGAGTCACGTCTGAGGGATTCAGGAGAAACTTTGTTATGATTGAAATGATGTTTAAACTTTATTCATTTTTTAATATATATATTATGATTAGTTCCACACAATTGAAATTTTAAATTGTTGTTCCATATCTGGATGTTTGTGTGTGGACTCTTGACCTGTTCAAGGGTGTAACCTGCCTTCCGCTTAAAATCAGCTGGGATAGGCTCTGGCACCGCCCACAACCCCATTAGGGATAAATGGTTCAGAAGACGAAACTAATTTCCAAAGGTTTGTAAAAGTTTTTACAATTTTTTCATCTAAACTTAAAGCATTTTAATTATTGTGAATGTTTATAAACGTACCTGCTTACTTTTGGATGTGTGGTATAGTTCCTCAGCCTGGACAAGTTCACCTTCTGTCCAGTTCCTCTCATAACAATAGTAGCCACTCCCTTTGGTGCAGAGGTGAGATCGGCCCTAAAACATCCAGCCCGACCCGAGCCCGCGGATATTAAAACCCGGCCCAAGCCCGACCAATCAACGTGATTTGCGGGTCCGAGCCCGAAACAAGCCCGAAATGTCATATTTTATTTGCGAGGACTCGGGAGGAGGAGGGTTATTTATAAATAGGAACATTTTCAAGAACACGTTTTTTAATGAAAAAAAAAACTATCGGACCCCTAACACACTTGTCTGTGATGGCCTGCTTAGCGCGAAGAGGAGGGACGGTCTTTGAAACAAATGATAAAATAGATCTTTAACGATCATCACTTTTACCAGTCCAGCTGTTTAAATGCCCGCTCAGCGTCGAGGTGCCAGTCTTTTTGGTGTCGTATGAAAGCAAAGCGCCACATTGACTACATCCAACGAAGCCAACGCAAGTTTCTGTAACATTTTGACCAATAAATTTGAATCTTTTCCACACCTCACTCTTACCGGTGCGTGTTTGTCTTTTCAGTTCTCCTGCTTTTAGTTTATCCTTAACTTCTCACTCCTTCGTATCGGGGATCCTCCTTAACTTCTCACTCCTTCATATCGGGGATCCTCCTTAACTTCTCACTCCTTCATATCGGGGATCCTCCTTAACTTCTCACTCCTTCGTATCGGGGATCCTCCTTAACTTCTCACTCCTTCGTATCGGGGATCCTCCTTAACTTCTCACTCCTTCGTATCGGGGATCCTCCTTAACTTCTCACTCCTTCGTATCGGGGATCCTCCTTAACTTCTCACTCCTTCATATCGGGGATCCTCCTTAACTTCTCACTCCTTCATATCGGGGATCCTCCTTAACTTCTCACTCCTTCATATCGGGGATCCTCCTTAACTTCTTACTCCTTCATATCGGGGATCCTCCTTAACTTCTTACTCCTTCATATCGGGGATCCTCCTTAACTTCTTACTCCTTCATATCGGGGATCCTCCTTAACTTCTTACTCCTTCATATCGGGGATAACAGTTCAAAATAAATAAAATAAAGACGTGCGCAGGAGAGGATTACCAAATCAAGAAGAGGCGTTCACGTGCGCAGAGCATGCGCTGGCTCTGCGGATCCTTTTTAGTAGTTAAATATTACTTCTATGTTTTAATTTTATGATAAGTACTCATTAGTTTAGTACACACACAACGTTTTAGTTTACATTTTATAAACAGAGATTTATTTTAAAAAAAAGTCAGCGACAGAGAAGCCCGACCCGATATAATGATTGACATTTTTAGGCCCGAGCTGACCCGACAGTCGGCTCGGGTTCGGGCTTAACATCTTACCTCTGATTGAGATCTCAAAGTGCTGCCATCTGCTGTTACTCTGCATACATTACTGCAGCACTCAAATTTCCCCTTGGGGATAACTAAAGTTTTTTTAATAAAGTATTTTCAGTTACAACATTTTCAACTTACACTAAATATTTATAAAGCCCTGTATAAAATTATAATTGGACAACCATGACCATCCTCTCTACGCACTTCTGGACAAATAACGGAGCTCCTTCTCCATGAGGCTCAGACAGCTCCGCTCGAGAACCACTTGGTACTGGAGGTCTTTCTTTTTCTACGCGTTCAGGCTGTACGACTCACTGAAAGTCAGCAGATCACTGGTTGTTGTTATAACACACTAATTCCCCACGTGGGATTATTAAAGCCTGGTCCTGTTGGCTTCATCGGACCGTGATCTCCAGCTCTCACTGTATCGATTAGCTGCCAACTGTGAAGCGGCCAGGATGGGAATTAGTGCCTCCAAATCCGAGACCATGGTCCTTGCCCGGAAAAGGGTGGAATGCCCTCCACGGGTAAGGCACAGGGTCCTGCCCCAAGTGGAGGAGTTTAAGAATCTCGGGGTCTTGTGCACAGTGAGGGAAGGATGGAGCAGGAAATCGACAGGCGGATTGGTACAGCATCAGCAATAACTAGAACGCTGCATCGATCCGTCGTGGTTAAGAAAGAGCTAGGCCGAAAAGAAAGGTCTCGATTTACAAGTCGATCTACGTTCCTACACTCACCATGGTAACCAGGATCTACTTTCCTACCCTCACCATGGTAACCAGGATCTACGTTCCTATCCTCACCATGGTAACCAGGATCTACGTTCCTACCCTCACCGTGGTAACCAGAATCTACGTACGTACCCTCACCATGGTAACCAGGATCTACGTTCCTACCCTCACCATGGTAACCAGGATCTACGTTCCTACCCTCACCATGGTAACCAGGATCTACGTTCCTACCCTCACCATGGTAACTCATAGATGGCAGCCTGCTGCAGTGTAGGAGTGAAGCACACAAATTTCCCCGGTGAGGGATCAATAGAGTGAGTAAAAATAAAAAAAAGCTGCTCAGTTGAAGATCACAGAAAAAAAAAAACAGGGAAAGATGAAGTTTGACAAGTTTTATTTTCTAGAAAAAAAAGATACAAAAACATTGAACCTGGTTCTTACTGCATCCAGACCGAACCAGAACAAACCAGTTAGTGTGAGACAGGTGTTACGGAGTGTTAGGGTGGACAGGTGTGTGGGACAGGTTTACAGCAGTGTGGAATCAGGCCGCATAGAAAAAAGAAATAGCTTCCATTATTTTCATTTGTTTTAACTTTCGAGTATTAATGATGTTTTATTTTGAAAAGTCCCCAGATTTTCTTTCTTACATCTTCAATGACTCACCTTTGACACATCCTCCCGTTAAATTTAAATTCCTAAACTAGCAAAATAAGTAAAAAAAACAGACAAGTTTAGAAAGTTTCTTCACTAAGGAGAATTACAGTTACGAAGCAGACTGGATCTTAGCAGCTCTCTTCAGGTTTCAGGTCAAGATGGGACTGTCTGGTTCCAGCAAAACAAACCTAGGACTCTCCCTGATTAAGTTTTACTGTGAAGAGCTTTTACTGGTATTTTTATGCTCTTTGTTTTTGTGATGTATTTTATTTTGAAGGTGTGTTTACCGTTACCATTGCAAACCAGAGTGCGTTCGACCAGAGAGAATGTTATTCATGTTATAAAGACGCTGCTAATAAAGACAAAGTGAATTTAAGTTTATTATTATTGATAAAATACCAGTTATTAATGCTGGTCTTCTAGACGTGTCCGAGAAGATATTCTCAGACATGAAACCGGTCCAGAAAAGGTTGAGGAGCACCGTCTCTCAGTGTGTCAGGGTGGACAGGTTGTTTGGGGCGTGACCTGATGACTCTTCAGATGCGTCTTCAGGCAGTGACTCTGAGTGAACGCTTTGTCACACACGTTGCACTTGTACGGTCTCTCCCCGTTGTGCGTGCGCATGTGCACCGTCAGGTAAGTTTTACGTGCGCACGCCTTGCCACAGACAGTGCAAACGTAAGGTTTGGCACCAGTGTGCACGGCCACATGGTTGTCCAGGTGTGTCTTGCGTTTGAAGGCCCAGCCGCAGTGCGTGCAGCGGTAGGGCGTCTCCCCGGTGTGTACCCTCATGTGTATGGTGAGGGGTCCCCGCGTGGTGAAGCCCTTCCCACACTCCTCGCAGCGGTACGGCTTCTCCTGGCTGTGCGTGCGCAGGTGGATCAGCAGCTGCTTGCTGGTTAGAAACATTTTGCAGCAAACCTCGCACAGGTACGAGCGCTCCCTCTCCGTGTGGATCTTCTCGTGCTGCTTCAGGGTGGTGGGCAGCTTGAAGCCCCGCCCGCACACCTGGCAGCCGTGGGGTCTCTCCGCAGAATGGGTCTTCTTGTGACGGGACAACGAGCGGTTGTCCCGCAGGAACTTTCCGCACACGCCACACAGATACGTCCTGGTGTGTGTCCTGCTGTGGACCTCCAGCTGCTCTGCCCGCTCAAACACACGCCGGCACGTCCGGCATCGGTGCACCAGCAGGTCTGCACTCGGATGCTCCGCCTCCAGATGTTCCCTCAGTGTCTCCACGGACTGCCCACACACTCCGCACACACTCCACTCCTCCTCCCGGTGAGTCCAGGCGTGTGTGACCAGCAGCCGCTCCGAGGCGCTCTCTGCACCGCACACCTTACAGGTGAGCTTCTTCTCCGGACCAGACACCCCCAGGTCTGCTCCCTGACTCTGCAGGTGGGCCGTGGACCTGTGGTGAGCAGGAGAACTGGTTATTGATCCGTGGAACGTTTAAACACATCTAATTGATCGTTTATGTTTTTAAGACAGATTCCTAAACGCAGTCTAATGCAGCAACATGTTCATCTGACTGGAGGAGTGTTTGAAAAGTCCAGTGTGTTTATGTCTATGGTCGCTCATCGGAACTTATCTAAGGAAGAAAAACAAACTGAATGGATGGAACTAAACCTTTTATTTTGAAGGAATAGATTGACTAAACCTGTTTTACATCAATTATTTTAATTTGTTTGGTTTTTGTTTTTCTTTCTCTACTTGTTTTTACACTAAAATAGTATTAATATGAGTATCGATAAGATACTGGACAGATAAGCGGGATCAATAAGAGAACTAGTATTGATAAAATGGTATCAATAACTATTCCTGGTTTTAATAAAACCTGTTAAAAAGCATCGTAGTTCCTGTTAAACAGGAGTAACAGACCGGTCTCACCTGGGCTCCTGCTCTGTGTCCTTACGTGTAGTCCAGCATGCTTCTGTCTGAGAGACCGACGTGGTTCCAGCTTCTTCTCGCTTCTAGAAGATAAAGATGTTTAACAGCAACGAGTTCCAAACCCTCACGAATCCTGTAATGGAGCACCTTCAGCCTGATGTGGAGCGTGCCTGAACCTCTGCAGCTCAGCTGTCTCTGGATCTTCTCTGCTGTCAGCGGCTTCACCTGCACAGGTCTCAGTCTACGTCTCTTATCCACAGTCAGGAGGTCGAACGCAGTTTGGTCTCCAGCCAGACGGGGAACGGTGGACCTCAGCAGGTCCAGGAAGGCAGCCTCCTCCTGGCCTCGGGGACACCTCAGTGTGAGGATGGGACTTTTCTTTATTACTGTGAGACAGAATCACCACGATGTAACCCAGACGGAACGGACATCCTGTCTTTTTTTTTTCAGCTCGGCCGTTAATACGACCAAGTAGACCAGCCGCTGCTTGCGCTATGCGCACTACCCTCATCGATCGTTTGATTTAATGTTGAGCGGTTAGTCAGAAAGTAGAAACGTCTGGAGACGTCAGAAGGATGGCTGGTTTTCAGGTTGGTTCTTGCTCATTATTCTAATCTGTGAAGATGTTTAACTGACGATCACAGGAGAACCACAACACACAGCTGGGCCATTAAACCTGTTGGGTCCAAATCGAGAGCGAGTCTAACCAAACCCAGCTTAGCCGAGCCGTCATCTTTCCAGATCTGTTCCTTTTAATGTTTAAATTAAAACGTTTTACTGTTTATACCAAATAATAATTAGAATTTTACTTTTTGAGCAATGAACTGTTTTATGAATGATTTGATTTTTTGTTGAGCAGTTTCTTCCATGAACTCATAAAGAATGGTCTGCAGCAGCTCAGGCTGCTGACAAAGTGGGCCTCACGAGGAGGAGGGGGCTGGTGCTCCACCTAAGTGCCTTTCTGCCGGGCCTCCGGCTTCTTGGCCTCATTTCTTTTGACAAACTTCAGGAAACTGCCCCTGCTCTTTGAGTGCTTCACATGCTCAATGCGCACATTAAATCCTTTCTTTGACTTGCTTGTTAAGAATGATGCCAACAGCATGTTGGGTTACGTTGTAGACCTGGCCCGTTTTGCCATGGCAGCATTTATGAGGCATACCTTTATGAATGGTACTTGTACCCTTGATGTCAACGATGTCACCTTTTTTGTAAATACACGTGTAAGCAGAGAGGGGCATTGGGCCATGCTTGTAGAATGGCCTGCTGAACATGTATCTGGTCCCCCTCCTCTTGCCCCTGGTATTCGTCATGATGCCTTATTATCCGGTCTTAACAAGATGGCGGATGTGGCGGGAAAGAAAACATTTTATATGTTAATCTAGTTTGACTGATCTTAACTAATTAGTCATTAGTTAAGATCATTTTAAGATGTGATTAATTAGAGAAATCTGTTTTGGGTTTTTTTAGGCAAGTTTTTTTCCGCCCTTTTCGTTTTTCTGTAACGCTGAACCAAAGGGGCGGGGCTAGAGCCTAAAGACCTGCATGACCTTCTGAGCCTCCGGATTGGTAGATAAATAAATAATATAAATAAAAATCCTGTTAAAACTCTGAACTATTTTTTTCAGGTGTGAAAATGTCTAAATATTTCATTTCATTTTAAACCAGTGAGTTTTGGACAATATTTGTTAATAATTTATAATATATTCAATAATCTTACTATATTTGTTACAAAGATCTGATTGATGTGTGTCTGCCCTCTCTCTCTCACCCAGTCCCTCATCTTAGGATCCGCAGCCTGTTCGCACTAGATTTACATGTGCATGTGCATTACAGGGTGTGCGGTCAGGATTATGACACGTACCGTTTCTACTGAGCACGGTGGTCTGAGGGTCCTCCAGCAGACGGATTCTCAGGCTCAACTTGTCCTGGACTTTGCTGGTGGAAGGTCTGCCCGGCCTCCTGCGAGCCCGCTGATGGTCACACCTGAAGGAAATCAGCCACAAGAGGGCACCTGTCAGTGCCTGAATGTACCAACAGCCGTAGTCAAGTCTTAAGGGGAGTGCGAGAGTTCCTACGATCACAGAGTCACTGGGACCTACGTTCTCTCCACTCCTCCACTTGGGGCAGGACCCTGTCCCTGACCCGCAGGGGGCATTCCACCCTTTTCCGGGCGAGGACCATGGTCTCGGATTTGGAGGCGCTAATGGCCATCCCGGCCGCTTCACACTCGGCAGCAAATCGATCCAGCGAGAGCTGGAGATCACGGTCCGATGAAGCCAACAGAACCACATCATCCGCAAAAAGCAGAGATCCGATCCTGAGGTCACCAAACTGGATCCCTCCAACGCCTCGGCTGCGCCTAGATATTCTGTCCATAAAGGTGATGAACAGAATCGGTGACAAAGGGCAGCCTTGGTGGAGTCCAACTCTCACTGGAAAAGGAATCGTCATACTGCCAGCTATACGGACCAAGCTCTGGCTCCGGTCGTACAAAGATCGGACAGCCCGCACTAAGGGCTTTGAGACTCCGTACTCTCGGAGCACCCCCCACAGGAGTCCCCTAGGGACACGATCGAATGCCTTCTCCAGATCCACAAAACACATGTAGACTGGTTGGGCAAACTCCTATGACCCCTCCAGGATCCTGAAGAGGGTATAGAGCTGGTCCGTAGTTCCACGTCCGGGACGGAAACCACACTGCTCCTCTTCAATCCGAGACTCGACAATCTGACTGACCCTCTTCTCCAGTACTCCCGAATAGACCTTCCCAGGGAGGCTGAGGAGTGTGATCCCTTGGTAGTTGGAGCACACCCTCCGATCCCCCTTCTTATAAAGAGGGACCACCACCCCAGTCTGCCAATCCAGAGGCACTGTCCCCGATGTCCATGCAATGGTGCAAAGGCGTGTCAGCCAGGACAGCCTAACACCATCCAGAGCCCTTAGGAGATCCGGGTGGATGATATAATTTAATTAATTTTAATATTTCTACCTTGATGGAACCTTAGGATTCCTCTGGGACTCCTGAGCCACACCCTCCTCTTCCATATGTTCTTCAGAGTCCTTCTCCTGAGCCACCTCCTCCTCTTCATCAGCCACTTCCTCTTCCTCTGCTGGTATCCTAGCAACCACCTCCTCCCGAGCAGGCTCCCTCTCTTCCTCCTCCATCTCTCTCCTGTCCTCCTCCATCTCTCTCCTGTCCTCCTCCATCTCTCTCCGGTCCTCCTCCATCTCTCTCCGGTCGTCCTCCATCTCTCTCCCGTCCTCCTCCATCTCTCTCCCGTCCTCCTCCATCTCTCTCCGGTCCTCCTCCATCTCTCTTCGGTCCTCCTCCATCTCTCTCCCGTCCTCCTCCATCTCTCTCCGGTCCTCCATCTCTCTCCCGTCCTCCTCCATCTCTCTCCCGTCCTCCTCCATCTCTCTCCGGTCCTCCTCCATCTCTCTTCGGTCCTCCTCCATCGCTCTCCTGTCCTCCTCCATCTCTCTCCGGTCCTCCATCTCTCTCCGGGTCTCCTCCATCTCTCTCCGGTAGACCGCCTGCTCCTCCTCCTCACAGCCGGACAGCAGCGCCTGCATTCCCGCTAAGATGTCCCTGCAGGCCGCGGTCAGCGTGTCGGTGACCAGCCTCCGCAGTTTCTCAGCTTTAAAGTTTTTCTGGTTTTCATCATTTTTATAGAAAAACAATCCGCCATCTTCCATCTTTAACACTTCCTGTTTTGTTAGCACGGTTTTTAAAACACTCCGGTCGGAAACAAACCACAGCAGAAAAGTTCCGCGAGATTTTTTTTTATGATACAGCATTTTCTTATTTTTCTTCATTTATTTACTGTTTTTTAAAGACTCTCTGAAGAAAAACGGCTTTAGAAAAAAAACAAAAACCAAACAACAACAACCTACCCCCCTTTTTATTTTTCAATAAATAATAAAGTTAAAAAAAATAAATAAAATAAAGATTTAGTTTTTAAGTTCCAAGAAAAGTTAGAAAGACTGCAGTTCTGTCTGGTCAGCCTGGTTGGCGCTGGGCAGGTGTGTGTCCTGGGCAGAGGTCTGTAGCCTAGGTGTGCAGACAATATAATTAAATCTAATAAAAAGCTAAAGATCTGCTGTTTATTTCATAAAACTTTGTTTTTAATGTTTTTTTTAGCTGTAAACAATCATTTTTTTCTTTTAATCTCTGACTGTATGTTTACTGATATTAAAAACCAGTCAGGCGTTCAGACATTTCCGGCGCCTGACATAAAGGTGAACAGTTTTCTCTTAGTTTAGAAAAACGAGTACATGAAGTAAGTTATTTACATCCGGTTTTAAATTTTTACACAATAAATGTATCCATTTGTAGAAAGAAACGCATCAAAACGTCTGAAAGTTAGTTTCAGTTCTTATGTTTTTAGACTCCATTAAACTGTCATGATCCCCTCACCTGCCACCAGAGGGAGCCCTGGACCTTCCTCTCTCTCCTGGACTCCAGCCTGATCTTAAACACCTGGGAGATTAGCCTGATGCTAAGTAGCTGTGTGCCTGGTCAGCCTGGAGCCCATTTAAAGGCAGTTTCTCCTGACTTCTTTGTTGGGTCATTACCATCCCTTCCAGTCAAGGCTTCCTGACCAAGACGATATCATTGAACTCTGTTATTATGTTTGAACTTTGAGGTTTTGTTTCTTTAATTTTAATTGCCATGTGATTAGGCTCCATTTCACTTTTCCTTATTTGTTATTGGAGATGAATCCTATACAGCTGCTTTCCTGGAAACTAGGAATGATGTATTTTTAAAAAATAAATTAAACAGTAAATTGTTCATTGGTCCAATAACATATTTACATACGAGGAACAGCAGTAGAAGAGTCCTTACACTGTTAAGATCAGCTGTAGAGAAAGAACTTTCATCCTCTGTCTGTGAATCCCCAGGCTCTCTTATGTTAAATGGGACATGTATAGTATGGGTCACACCTCTCTGGGCCTCCCAGCACTGTCTCGTTCTGTCACAGCATAAATGGTTCCTTCATCCTACAAAAGAAGTATGAGAGTATATGATGTCTGGCCAAAAAATTAAAACATCTAAAATTTAAAAGCAACTAACAGTACATGACAACAATCACTTACAACTGAGACACACTGGGTGGTTTATGGAGGGTTCATTATTATGATGAATGCACCAGAACCTGCAAGATATTACATACCAGTTACATACCAGTTACATACCAGTTACACACCAGTTACATACCAGTTACATACCAGTTACACACCAGTTACACACCAGTTACACACCAGTTACACACCAGTTACATACCAGTTACATACCAGTTACACACCAGTTACATACCAGTTACATACCAGTTACACACCAGTTACATACCAGTTACATACCAGTTACACACCAGTTACATACCAGTTACATACCAGTTACATACCAGTTACACACCAGTTACACACCAGTTACACACCAGTTACACACCGGTTACACACCAGTTACACACCAGTTACACACCAGTTACATACCAGTTACATACCAGTTACATACCAGTTACACACCAGTTACACACCAGTTACATACCAGTTACACACCAGTTACATACCAGTTACACACCAGTTACATACCAGTTACACACCAGTTACATACCAGTTACACACCAGTTACATACCAGTTACATACCAGTTACACACCAGTTACATACCAGTTACATACCAGTTACATACCAGTTACATACCAGTTACACACCAGTTACATACCAGTTACACACCAGTTACATACCAGTTACATACCAGTTACACACCAGTTACATACCAGTTACATACCAGTTACATACCAGTTACACACCAGTTACACACCAGTTACATACCAGTTACATACCAGTTACATACCAGTTACATACCAGTTACATACCAGTTACATACCAGTTACATACCAGTTACACACCAGTTACATACCAGTTACATACCAGTTACATACCAGTTACATACCAGTTACATACCAGTTACATACCAGTTACATACCAGTTACATACCAGTTACACACCAGTTACATACCAGTTACATACCAGTTACATACCAGTTACACACCAGTTACACACCAGTTACATACCAGTTACATACCAGTTACATACCAGTTACATACCAGTTACATACCAGTTACATACCAGTAACACACCAGTTACACACCAGTTACATACCAGTTACATACCAGTTACATACCAGTTACACACCAGTTACATACCAGTTACATACCAGTTACACACCAGTTACACACCAGTTACATACCAGTTACATACCAGTTACATACCAGTTACATACCAGTTACACACCAGTTACATACCAGTTACATACCAGTTACATACCAGTTACATACCAGTTACACACCAGTTACATACCAGTTACACACCAGTTACATACCAGTTACATACCAGTTACACACCAGTTACATACCAGTTACATACCAGTTACATACCAGTTACACACCAGTTACACACCAGTTACATACCAGTTACATACCAGTTACATACCAGTTACACACCAGTTACATACCAGTTACATACCAGTTACATACCAGTTACACACCAGTTACACACCAGTTACACACCAGTTACACACCAGTTACATACCAGTTACATACCAGTTACATACCAGTTACACACCAGTTACATACCAGTTACATACCAGTTACACACCAGTTACATACCAGTTACATACCAGTTACATACCAGTTACATACCAGTTACACACCAGTTACACACCAGTTACACACCAGTTACATACCAGTTACATACCAGTTACATACCAGTTACATACCAGTTACATACCAGTTACACACCAGTTACATACCAGTTACACACCAGTTACATACCAGTTACATACCAGTTACATACCAGTTACATACCAGTTACATACCAGTTACACACCAGTTACACACCAGTTACACACCAGTTACATACCAGTTACACACCAGTTACATACCAGTTACATACCAGTTACATACCAGTTACACACCAGTTACATACCAGTTACACACCAGTTACATACCAGTTACATACCAGTTACATACCAGTTACATACCAGTTACATACCAGTTACACACCAGTTACACACCAGTTACACACCAGTTACATACCAGTTACACACCAGTTACATACCAGTTACATACCAGTTACATACCAGTTACACACCAGTTACATACCAGTTACACACCAGTTACATACCAGTTACATACCAGTTACATACCAGTTACATACCAGTTACATACCAGTTACACACCAGTTACATACCAGTTACATACCAGTTACATACCAGTTACATACCAGTTACATACCAGTTACATACCAGTTACATACCAGTTACATACCAGTTACACACCAGTTACACACCAGTTACACACCAGTTACATACCAGTTACATACCAGTTACATACCAGTTACATACCAGTTACACACCAGTTACACACCAGTTACATACCAGTTACACACCAGTTACATACCAGTTACATACCAGTTACATACCAGTTACACACCAGTTACATACCAGTTACACACCAGTTACACACCAGTTACACACCAGTTACATACCAGTTACATACCAGTTACATACCAGTTACATACCAGTTACATACCAGTTACACACCAGTTACATACCAGTTACACACCAGTTACATACCAGTTACATACCAGTTACATACCAGTTACATACCAGTTACATACCAGTTACACACCAGTTACATACCAGTTACATACCAGTTACATACCAGTTACATACCAGTTACATACCAGTTACATACCAGTTACACACCAGTTACACACCAGTTACATACCAGTTACATACCAGTTACATACCAGTTACATACCAGTTACACACCAGTTACATACCAGTTACATACCAGTTACACACCAGTTACATACCAGTTACACACCAGTTACATACCAGTTACATACCAGTTACATACCAGTTACATACCAGTTACACACCAGTTACATACCAGTTACATACCAGTTACACACCAGTTACATACCAGTTACACACCAGTTACACACCAGTTACATACCAGTTACATACCAGTTACACACCAGTTACATACCAGTTACACACCAGTTACATACCAGTTACATACCAGTTACACACCAGTTACATACCAGTTACACACCAGTTACATACCAGTTACACACCAGTTACATACCAGTTACATACCAGTTACATACCAGTTACACACCAGTTACATACCAGTTACATACCAGTTACATACCAGTTACACACCAGTTACACACCAGTTACATACCAGTTACATACCAGTTACACACCAGTTACATACCAGTTACATACCAGTTACACACCAGTTACATACCAGTTACACACCAGTTACATACCAGTTACATACCAGTTACATACCAGTTACACACCAGTTACATACCAGTTACATACCAGTTACACACCAGTTACATACCAGTTACATACCAGTTACACACCAGTTACATACCAGTTACACACCAGTTACATACCAGTTACACACCAGTTACATACAGGCATGTGAAAAAATTAGGACATCTTATGAAATCCTGTGTATTTTAAAATATATTTTGACATATGGGTAGTTAATGTCAATTTTAATTAAACTCAGGGATCCAAGTAATATAACTAAAAAATAAAAAAATAAGAAAAGCCTTTTTAAAACTTTCTGTAAAATGTAATTAAAAAATAATTCAATTTCTGATGAGGAATAAATTAGGACACCCCTTATATTATCCCTCTTAAAATGTTGAAAATCCCAAACAGGTACATCACATCCGGTGCACATGATTAGTACATCGTTACCCAGCATTTGAATGGAGCCTTGCCCTATTTAAACCTCAGATTTAGTTTGGTGTGGCCCTGACAGTTGAGATGTTGAGGTGAGCGCCATGGTGAGGTCTAAAGAGTTTCCTGATGCCCTCAGAAAGAAGATTGTGGCCGCTTACGAGTCTGGTAAAGGATTTAAAAAGATTTCAAAAGAATTTAACATCAGCCATTCCACCATTCGCAAAATTATTTACAAGTGGTGGACATTTAAAACAACTGCCACCATGCCAAGATCTGGCCGTCCGGGCAAGTTTACCCCCAGAGCAGAACGCAAGATGGTCAAAGAGGTCCTGAAAAATCCTAAAGTGTCATCAAGGGAATTACAGCAGGTTCTGGCAACTGTCGATGTGAAAGTGCATGACTCTATGATCAGAAAGAGACTGCACAAGTGTGACTTGCATGGGAGGCGTGCAAGGAAGAAACCTTTGCTCTCTAAAAAAAACATCAAGGCCAGACTGAAGTTTGCCAGAGCGAACATAGACAAAGACCACGACTTCTGGAATAAGGTTCTTTGGACAGATGAGTCTAAAATTGAATTATTTGGACACCAGAACAGAAGAAACGTTTGGCGTAAACCAAATACAGCCTTCCAAGAAAAGAACCTCATACCAACTGTAAAGCATGGAGAGGGCAGTGTCATGGTTTGGGGTTGCTTTGCTGCAGCAGGAATTGGCCAGCTCACCATCATAGAATCTACCATGAATTCTACTGTCTATCAGAGGGTGCTTGAAGAAAATGTGAAACCATCTGTCAAAAAATTAAAGCTGAAGCGTAACTGGATACTGCAACAAGACAATGACCCAAAGCATACCAGCAAATCCACCAAGGACTGGCTAAAAAAGAAGTGGAGAGTCCTGGAATGGCCAAGTCAAAGCCCTGATCTTAATCCCATCGAAATGCTGTGGGGTGACTTGAAATGGGCTGTACATGCAAGACACCCCTCAAACATCTCACAGCTTAAAGAATTCTGCATTGAGGAGTGGGCCAAACTTTCTCCTGATCGATGTCAGAGACTGGTAAAAGGCTACAAAAAGCGTCTCGTTGAAGTTATATCAGCCAAAGGGGGCAACACTAGCTATTAGGGGTAGGGTGTCCTAACTTTTTCCTCCATTAAAATACATACTTTATTTTTTTTCTTTTTTTGAATTTGTCAAACAATGTTCATTTTTGTTGTTAAATTGCAATCAAATCACTTTCTTTTTGAAAAATACATATAAACATGACTGGATATTGGTATGTGAACCATTTCTAAATAAAAAGCTGATTATTTAATGGGGTGTCCTAATTTTCTCACATGCCTGTACCAGTTACACACCAGTTACATACCAGTTACATACCAGTTACACACCAGTTACACACCAGTTACATACCAGTTACATACCAGTTACATACCAGTTACATACCAGTTACATACCAGTTACATACCAGTTACATACCAGTTACACACCAGTTACACACCAGTTACATACCAGTTACACACCAGTTACACACCAGTTACACACCAGTTACATACCAGTTACATACCAGTTACACACCAGTTACACACCAGTTACACACCAGTTACATACCAGTTACATACCAGTTACATACCAGTTACACACCAGTTACATACCAGTTACACACCAGTTACACACCAGTTACATACCAGTTACACACCAGTTACACACCAGTTACACACCAGTTACATACCAGTTACATACCAGTTACATACCAGTTACATACCAGTTACACACCAGTTACACACCAGTTACATACCAGTTACATACCAGTTACATACCAGTTACATACCAGTTACATACCAGTTACACACCAGTTACATACCAGTTACATACAAGTTACATACCAGTTACATACCAGTTACACACCAGTTACATACCAGTTACACACCAGTTACATACCAGTTACATACCAGTTACACACCAGTTACACACCAGTTACACACCAGTTACACACCAGTTACACACCAGTTACATACCAGTTACACACCAGTTACACACCAGTTACATACCAGTTACACACCAGTTACACACCAGTTACACACCAGTTACACACCAGTTACATACCAGTTACATACCAGTTACACACCAGTTACATACCAGTTACATACCAGTTACATACCAGTTACATACCAGTTACATACCAGTTACATACCAGTTACACACCAGTTACATACCAGTTACATACCAGTTACATACCAGTTACATACCAGTTACACACCAGTTACATACCAGTTACACACCAGTTACATACCAGTTACATACCAGTTACACACCAGTTACATACCAGTTACACACCAGTTACATACCAGTTACATACCAGTTACATACCAGTTACATACCAGTTACATACCAGTTACACACCAGTTACACACCAGTTACACACCAGTTACACACCAGTTACACACCAGTTACATACCAGTTACACACCAGTTACATACCAGTTACATACCAGTTACATACCAGTTACATACCAGTTACACACCAGTTACACACCAGTTACATACCAGTTACACACCAGTTACACACCAGTTACATACCAGTTACATACCAGTTACATACCTGTTACACACCAGTTACATACCAGTTACATACCAGTTACATACCAGTTACACACCAGTTACATACCAGTTACATACCAGTTACATACCTGTTACACACCAGTTACATACCAGTTACATACCAGTTACATACCAGTTACATACCAGTTACACACCAGTTACACACCAGTTACATACCAGTTACATACCAGTTACATACCAGTTACACACCAGTTACATACCAGTTACATACCAGTTACATACCAGTTACATACCAGTTACATACCAGTTACATACCAGTTACATACCAGTTACATACCAGTTACATACCAGTTACATACCAGTTACATACCAGTTACATACCAGTTACATACCAGTTACATACCAGTTACACACCAGTTACACACCAGTTACACACCAGTTACATACCAGTTACACACCAGTTACACACCAGTTACACACCAGTTACATACCAGTTACACACCAGTTACATACCAGTTACATACCAGTTACATACCAGTTACATACCAGTTACATACCAGTTACATACCAGTTACACACCAGTTACATACCAGTTACACACCAGTTACATACCAGTTACATACCAGTTACACACCAGTTACACACCAGTTACACACCAGTTACACACCAGTTACACACCAGTTACATACCAGTTACACACCAGTTACACACCAGTTACATACCAGTTACACACCAGTTACACACCAGTTACACACCAGTTACACACCAGTTACATACCAGTTACATACCAGTTACATACCAGTTACATACCAGTTACACACCAGTTACACACCAGTTACATACCAGTTACACACCAGTTACACACCAGTTACATACCAGTTACACACCAGTTACACACCAGTTACATACCAGTTACACACCAGTTACACACCAGTTACATACCAGTTACACACCAGTTACATACCAGTTACATACCAGTTACATACCAGTTACACACCAGTTACACACCAGTTACACACCAGTTACATACCAGTTACACACCAGTTACACACCAGTTACATACCAGTTACACACCAGTTACATACCAGTTACACACCAGTTACATACCAGTTACACACCAGTTACACACCAGTTACACACCAGTTACATACCAGTTACACACCAGTTACATACCAGTTACATACCAGTTACATACCAGTTACACACCAGTTACATACCAGTTACATACCAGTTACACACCAGTTACATACCAGTTACACACCAGTTACATACCAGTTACACACCAGTTACATACCAGTTACACACCAGTTACACACCAGTTACACACCAGTTACACACCAGTTACATACCAGTTACACACCAGTTACATACCAGTTACACACCAGTTACATACCAGTTACATACCAGTTACATACCAGTTACATACCAGTTACATACCAGTTACACACCAGTTACATACCAGTTACACACCAGTTACATACCAGTTACACACCAGTTACACACCAGTTACACACCAGTTACACACCAGTTACACACCAGTTACATACCAGTTACACACCAGTTACACACCAGTTACATACCAGTTACATACCAGTTACATACCAGTTACACACCAGTTACACACCAGTTACACACCAGTTACATACCAGTTACATACCAGTTACACACCAGTTACATACCAGTTACACACCAGTTACATACCAGTTACATACCAGTTACACACCAGTTACACACCAGTTACATACCAGTTACATACCAGTTACATACCAGTTACACACCAGTTACACACCAGTTACATACCAGTTACACACCAGTTACATACCAGTTACACACCAGTTACATACCAGTTACACACCAGTTACACACCAGTTACATACCAGTTACACACCAGTTACATACCAGTTACACACCAGTTACATACCAGTTACATACCAGTTACATACCAGTTACATACCAGTTACACACCAGTTACATACCAGTTACATACCAGTTACATACCAGTTACACACCAGTTACACACCAGTTACACACCAGTTACATACCAGTTACACACCAGTTACACACCAGTTACATACCAGTTACATACCAGTTACATACCAGTTACATACCAGTTACATACCAGTTACATACCAGTTACACACCAGTTACACACCAGTTACATACCAGTTACATACCAGTTACATACCAGTTACACACCAGTTACACACCAGTTACATACCAGTTACATACCAGTTACATACCAGTTACACACCAGTTACATACCAGTTACATACCAGTTACATACCAGTTACATACCAGTTACATACCAGTTACATACCAGTTACACACCAGTTACATACCAGTTACATACCAGTTACACACCAGTTACATACCAGTTACATACCAGTTACATACCAGTTACACACCAGTTACACACCAGTTACATACCAGTTACATACCAGTTACATACCAGTTACACACCAGTTACACACCAGTTACATACCAGTTACACACCAGTTACATACCAGTTACACACCAATTACACACCAGTTACATACCAGTTACACACCAGTTACACACCAGTTACATACCAGTTACATACCAGTTACACACCAGTTACATACCAGTTACACACCAGTTACACACCAGTTACATACCAGTTACATACCAGTTACACACCAGTTACATACCAGTTACACACCAGTTACACACCAGTTACATACCAGTTACATACCAGTTACATACCAGTTACACACCAGTTACACACCAGTTACATACCAGTTACACACCAGTTACATACCAGTTACACACCAGTTACATACCAGTTACACACCAGTTACATACCAGTTACATACCAGTTACATACCAGTTACACACCAGTTACATACCAGTTACATACCAGTTACATACCAGTTACACACCAGTTACACACCAGTTACATACCAGTTACATACCAGTTACACACCAGTTACATACCAGTTACATACCAGTTACACACCAGTTACATACCAGTTACACACCAGTTACATACCAGTTACATACCAGTTACATACCAGTTACACACCAGTTACATACCAGTTACATACCAGTTACACACCAGTTACATACCAGTTACATACCAGTTACACACCAGTTACATACCAGTTACACACCAGTTACATACCAGTTACACACCAGTTACATACAGGCATGTGAAAAAATTAGGACATCTTATGAAATCCTGTGTATTTTAAAATATATTTTGACATATGGGTAGTTAATGTCAATTTTAATTAAACTCAGGGATCCAAGTAATATAACTAAAAAATAAAAAAATAAGAAAAGCCTTTTTAAAACTTTCTGTAAAATGTAATTAAAAAATAATTCAATTTCTGATGAGGAATAAATTAGGACACCCCTTATATTATCCCTCTTAAAATGTTGAAAATCCCAAACAGGTACATCACATCCGGTGCACATGATTAGTACATCGTTACCCAGCATTTGAATGGAGCCTTGCCCTATTTAAACCTCAGATTTAGTTTGGTGTGGCCCTGACAGTTGAGATGTTGAGGTGAGCGCCATGGTGAGGTCTAAAGAGTTTCCTGATGCCCTCAGAAAGAAGATTGTGGCCGCTTACGAGTCTGGTAAAGGATTTAAAAAGATTTCAAAAGAATTTAACATCAGCCATTCCACCATTCGCAAAATTATTTACAAGTGGTGGACATTTAAAACAACTGCCACCATGCCAAGATCTGGCCGTCCGGGCAAGTTTACCCCCAGAGCAGAACGCAAGATGGTCAAAGAGGTCCTGAAAAATCCTAAAGTGTCATCAAGGGAATTACAGCAGGTTCTGGCAACTGTCGATGTGAAAGTGCATGACTCTATGATCAGAAAGAGACTGCACAAGTGTGACTTGCATGGGAGGCGTGCAAGGAAGAAACCTTTGCTCTCTAAAAAAAACATCAAGGCCAGACTGAAGTTTGCCAGAGCGAACATAGACAAAGACCACGACTTCTGGAATAAGGTTCTTTGGACAGATGAGTCTAAAATTGAATTATTTGGACACCAGAACAGAAGAAACGTTTGGCGTAAACCAAATACAGCCTTCCAAGAAAAGAACCTCATACCAACTGTAAAGCATGGAGAGGGCAGTGTCATGGTTTGGGGTTGCTTTGCTGCAGCAGGAATTGGCCAGCTCACCATCATAGAATCTACCATGAATTCTACTGTCTATCAGAGGGTGCTTGAAGAAAATGTGAAACCATCTGTCAAAAAATTAAAGCTGAAGCGTAACTGGATACTGCAACAAGACAATGACCCAAAGCATACCAGCAAATCCACCAAGGACTGGCTAAAAAAGAAGTGGAGAGTCCTGGAATGGCCAAGTCAAAGCCCTGATCTTAATCCCATCGAAATGCTGTGGGGTGACTTGAAATGGGCTGTACATGCAAGACACCCCTCAAACATCTCACAGCTTAAAGAATTCTGCATTGAGGAGTGGGCCAAACTTTCTCCTGATCGATGTCAGAGACTGGTAAAAGGCTACAAAAAGCGTCTCGTTGAAGTTATATCAGCCAAAGGGGGCAACACTAGCTATTAGGGGTAGGGTGTCCTAACTTTTTCCTCCATTAAAATACATACTTTATTTTTTTTCTTTTTTTGAATTTGTCAAACAATGTTCATTTTTGTTGTTAAATTGCAATCAAATCACTTTCTTTTTGAAAAATACATATAAACATGACTGGATATTGGTATGTGAACCATTTCTAAATAAAAAGCTGATTATTTAATGGGGTGTCCTAATTTTCTCACATGCCTGTACCAGTTACACACCAGTTACATACCAGTTACATACCAGTTACACACCAGTTACACACCAGTTACATACCAGTTACATACCAGTTACATACCAGTTACATACCAGTTACATACCAGTTACATACCAGTTACATACCAGTTACACACCAGTTACACACCAGTTACATACCAGTTACACACCAGTTACACACCAGTTACACACCAGTTACATACCAGTTACATACCAGTTACACACCAGTTACACACCAGTTACACACCAGTTACATACCAGTTACATACCAGTTACATACCAGTTACACACCAGTTACATACCAGTTACACACCAGTTACACACCAGTTACATACCAGTTACACACCAGTTACACACCAGTTACACACCAGTTACATACCAGTTACATACCAGTTACATACCAGTTACATACCAGTTACACACCAGTTACACACCAGTTACATACCAGTTACATACCAGTTACATACCAGTTACATACCAGTTACATACCAGTTACACACCAGTTACATACCAGTTACATACAAGTTACATACCAGTTACATACCAGTTACACACCAGTTACATACCAGTTACACACCAGTTACATACCAGTTACATACCAGTTACACACCAGTTACACACCAGTTACACACCAGTTACACACCAGTTACACACCAGTTACATACCAGTTACACACCAGTTACACACCAGTTACATACCAGTTACACACCAGTTACACACCAGTTACACACCAGTTACACACCAGTTACATACCAGTTACATACCAGTTACACACCAGTTACATACCAGTTACATACCAGTTACATACCAGTTACATACCAGTTACATACCAGTTACATACCAGTTACACACCA
>CACRXE010000025.1:776151-796151 GCA_902685375.1 Neostethus bicornis
TTACATACCAGTTACACACCAGTTACACACCAGTTACATACCAGTTACACACCAGTTACATACCAGTTACATACCAGTTACATACCAGTTACACACCAGTTACACACCAGTTACATACCAGTTACACACCAGTTACACACCAGTTACATACCAGTTACACACCAGTTACACACCAGTTACATACCAGTTACATACCAGTTACATACCAGTTACATACCAGTTACACTACCAGTTACATACCAGTTACATACCAGTTACACACCAGTTACATACCAGTTACATACCAGTTACATACCAGTTACATACCAGTTACACACCAGTTACATACCAGTTACATACCAGTTACATACCAGTTACATACCAGTTACATACCAGTTACACACCAGTTACACACCAGTTACATACCAGTTACATACCAGTTACATACCAGTTACATACCAGTTACACACCAGTTACACACCAGTTACATACCAGTTACACACCAGTTACATACCAGTTACATACCAGTTACATACCAGTTACATACCAGTTACACACCAGTTACATACCAGTTACACACCAGTTACACACCAGTTACATACCAGTTACATACCAGTTACATACCAGTTACACACCAGTTACATACCAGTTACATACCAGTTACATACCAGTTACATACCAGTTACACACCAGTTACATACCAGTTACATACCAGTTACACACCAGTTACATACCAGTTACATACCAGTTACATACCAGTTACATACCAGTTACACACCAGTTACATACCAGTTACATACCAGTTACATACCAGTTACACACCAGTTACATACCAGTTACATACCAGTTACATACCAGTTACACACCAGTTACACACCAGTTACACACCAGTTACATACCAGTTACACACCAGTTACATACCAGTTACATACCAGTTACATACCAGTTACACACCAGTTACATACCAGTTACATACCAGTTACACACCAGTTACATACCAGTTACATACCAGTTACACACCAGTTACACACCAGTTACATACCAGTTACATACCAGTTACATACCAGTTACACACCAGTTACACACCAGTTACATACCAGTTACACACCAGTTACATACCAGTTACATACCAGTTACATACCAGTTACACACCAGTTACACACCAGTTACATACCAGTTACACACCAGTTACACTACCAGTTACATACCAGTTACATACCAGTTACACACCAGTTACATACCAGTTACATACCAGTTACATACCAGTTACATACCAGTTACACACCAGTTACACACCAGTTACATACCAGTTACATACCAGTTACATACCAGTTACACACCAGTTACATACCAGTTACATACCAGTTACACACCAGTTACACACCAGTTACATACCAGTTACACACCAGTTACATACCAGTTACACACCAGTTACATACCAGTTACATACCAGTTACATACCAGTTACATACCAGTTACACACCAGTTACATACCAGTTACATACCAGTTACACACCAGTTACATACCAGTTACACACCAGTTACATACCAGTTACATACCAGTTACATACCAGTTACATACCAGTTACACACCAGTTACATACCAGTTACACACCAGTTACATACCAGTTACATACCAGTTACACACCAGTTACACACCAGTTACATACCAGTTACATACCAGTTACATACCAGTTACATACCAGTTACATACCAGTTACACACCAGTTACATACCAGTTACACACCAGTTACACACCAGTTACATACCAGTTACATACCAGTTACATACCAGTTACACACCAGTTACATACCAGTTACATACCAGTTACATACCAGTTACACACCAGTTACACACCAGTTACATACCAGTTACATACCAGTTACACACCAGTTACATACCAGTTACATACCAGTTACATACCAGTTACACACCAGTTACATACCAGTTACACACCAGTTACATACCAGTTACACACCAGTTACACACCAGTTACATACCAGTTACATACCAGTTACACACCAGTTACACACCAGTTACATACCAGTTACACACCAGTTACACACCAGTTACATACCAGTTACATACCAGTTACACACCAGTTACACACCAGTTACATACCAGTTACATACCAGTTACACACCAGTTACACACCAGTTACATACCAGTTACATACCAGTTACATACCAGTTACATACCAGTTACATACCAGTTACATACCAGTTACACACCAGTTACATACCAGTTACATACCAGTTACATACCAGTTACACACCAGTTACATACCAGTTACACACCAGTTACATACCAGTTACATACCAGTTACATACCAGTTACATACCAGTTACACACCAGTTACACACCAGTTACATACCAGTTACATACCAGTTACACACCAGTTACACACCAGTTACACACCAGTTACATACCAGTTACACACCAGTTACATACCAGTTACATACCAGTTACATACCAGTTACACACCAGTTACACACCAGTTACATACCAGTTACACACCAGTTACATACCAGTTACATACCAGTTACACACCAGTTACACACCAGTTACATACCAGTTACATACCAGTTACACACCAGTTACATACCAGTTACACACCAGTTACACACCAGTTACATACCAGTTACACACCAGTTACATACCAGTTACATACCAGTTACATACCAGTTACACACCAGTTACACACCAGTTACATACCAGTTACACACCAGTTACATACCAGTTACATACCAGTTACATACCAGTTACATACCAGTTACATACCAGTTACATACCAGTTACATACCAGTTACATACCAGTTACATACCAGTTACATACCAGTTACATACCAGTTACATACCAGTTACATACCAGTTACACACCAGTTACACACCAGTTACATACCAGTTACATACCAGTTACACACCAGTTACACACCAGTTACATACCAGTTACATACCAGTTACATACCAGTTACATACCAGTTACATACCAGTTACATACCAGTTACATACCAGTTACATACCAGTTACACACCAGTTACATACCAGTTACATACCAGTTACACTACCAGTTACATACCAGTTACACACCAGTTACATACCAGTTACATACCAGTTACACACCAGTTACATACCAGTTACATACCAGTTACATACCAGTTACACACCAGTTACACACCAGTTACATACCAGTTACATACCAGTTACATACCAGTTACACACCAGTTACATACCAGTTACACACCAGTTACATACCAGTTACATACCAGTTACACACCAGTTACATACCAGTTACACACCAGTTACATACCAGTTACATACCAGTTACATACCAGTTACATACCAGTTACATACCAGTTACATACCAGTTACATACCAGTTACATACCAGTTACATACCAGTTACATACCAGTTACATACCAGTTACATACCAGTTACACACCAGTTACATACCAGTTACATACCAGTTACACACCAGTTACATACCAGTTACATACCAGTTACACACCAGTTACATACCAGTTACATACCAGTTACATACCAGTTACATACCAGTTACACACCAGTTACACACCAGTTACATACCAGTTACATACCAGTTACATACCAGTTACACACCAGTTACATACCAGTTACATACCAGTTACACACCAGTTACATACCAGTTACATACCAGTTACATACCAGTTACACTACCAGTTACATACCAGTTACATACCAGTTACATACCAGTTACATACCAGTTACACACCAGTTACATACCAGTTACATACCAGTTACATACCAGTTACATACCAGTTACATACCAGTTACATACCAGTTACATACCAGTTACATACCAGTTACATACCAGTTACATACCAGTTACACACCAGTTACATACCAGTTACATACCAGTTACATACCAGTTACATACCAGTTACATACCAGTTACATACCAGTTACATACCAGTTACATACCAGTTACACACCAGTTACATACCAGTTACATACCAGTTACACACCAGTTACATACCAGTTACATACCAGTTACACACCAGTTACACACCAGTTACATACCAGTTACATACCAGTTACATACCAGTTACATACCAGTTACATACCAGTTACATACCAGTTACATACCAGTTACATACCAGTTACATACCAGTTACATACCAGTTACATACCAGTTACACACCAGTTACATACCAGTTACACACCAGTTACATACCAGTTACATACCAGTTACATACCAGTTACATACCAGTTACATACCAGTTACATACCAGTTACATACCAGTTACATACCAGTTACACACCAGTTACATACCAGTTACATACCAGTTACATACCAGTTACACACCAGTTACATACCAGTTACATACCAGTTACATACCAGTTACATACCAGTTACATACCAGTTACATACCAGTTACATACCAGTTACATACCAGTTACACACCAGTTACACACCAGTTACACACCAGTTACATACCAGTTACACACCAGTTACATACCAGTTACATACCAGTTACATACCAGTTACATACCAGTTACATACCAGTTACATACCAGTTACATACCAGTTACATACCAGTTACATACCAGTTACATACCAGTTACACACCAGTTACATACCAGTTACACACCAGTTACATACCAGTTACATACCAGTTACACACCAGTTACACACCAGTTACATACCAGTTACATACCAGTTACATACCAGTTACATACCAGTTACATACCAGTTACATACCAGTTACATACCAGTTACACACCAGTTACATACCAGTTACACACCAGTTACATACCAGTTACATACCAGTTACACACCAGTTACATACCAGTTACATACCAGTTACACACCAGTTACACACCAGTTACATACCAGTTACATACCAGTTACATACCAGTTACACACCAGTTACATACCAGTTACATACCAGTTACATACCAGTTACATACCAGTTACATACCAGTTACACACCAGTTACATACCAGTTACATACCAGTTACATACCAGTTACATACCAGTTACACACCAGTTACACACCAGTTACACACCAGTTACATACCAGTTACATACCAGTTACATACCAGTTACACACCAGTTACATACCAGTTACACACCAGTTACATACCAGTTACACACCAGTTACATACCAGTTACACACCAGTTACATACCAGTTACACACCAGTTACATACCAGTTACATACCAGTTACATACCAGTTACATACCAGTTACATACCAGTTACATACCAGTTACACACCAGTTACATACCAGTTACACACCAGTTACATACCAGTTACACACCAGTTACATACCAGTTACATACCAGTTACACACCAGTTACATACCAGTTACATACCAGTTACATACCAGTTACATACCAGTTACACACCAGTTACATACCAGTTACATACCAGTTACATACCAGTTACATACCAGTTACATACCAGTTACACACCAGTTACACACCAGTTACATACCAGTTACATACCAGTTACATACCAGTTACATACCAGTTACATACCAGTTACATACCAGTTACATACCAGTTACATACCAGTTACACACCAGTTACACACCAGTTACATACCAGTTACATACCAGTTACATACCAGTTACATACCAGTTACATACCAGTTACATACCAGTTACATACCAGTTACATACCAGTTACACACCAGTTACATACCAGTTACATACCAGTTACATACCAGTTACATACCAGTTACATACCAGTTACATACCAGTTACATACCAGTTACACACCAGTTACATACCAGTTACATACCAGTTACATACCAGTTACACACCAGTTACATACCAGTTACATACCAGTTACATACCAGTTACATACCAGTTACACACCAGTTACATACCAGTTACACACCAGTTACACACCAGTTACACACCAGTTACATACCAGTTACACACCAGTTACACACCAGTTACATACCAGTTACATACCAGTTACATACCAGTTACATACCAGTTACACACCAGTTACATACCAGTTACACACCAGTTACACACCAGTTACATACCAGTTACACACCAGTTACACACCAGTTACATACCAGTTACACACCAGTTACATACCAGTTACACACCAGTTACATACCAGTTACATACCAGTTACATACCAGTTACATACCAGTTACACACCAGTTACATACCAGTTACACACCAGTTACATACCAGTTACACACCAGTTACACACCAGTTACATACCAGTTACACACCAGTTACATACCAGTTACATACCAGTTACATACCAGTTACATACCAGTTACATACCAGTTACATACCAGTTACATACCAGTTACATACCAGTTACATACCAGTTACACACCAGTTACATACCAGTTACATACCAGTTACATACCAGTTACATACCAGTTACATACCAGTTACATACCAGTTACATACCAGTTACACACCAGTTACACACCAGTTACATACCAGTTACATACCAGTTACATACCAGTTACACACCAGTTACACACCAGTTACACACCAGTTACATACCAGTTACATACCAGTTACATACCAGTTACATACCAGTTACACACCAGTTACATACCAGTTACACACCAGTTACATACCAGTTACATACCAGTTACACACCAGTTACATACCAGTTACATACCAGTTACACACCAGTTACATACCAGTTACACACCAGTTACATACCAGTTACATACCAGTTACACACCAGTTACATACCAGTTACATACCAGTTACATACCAGTTACATACCAGTTACATACCAGTTACATACCAGTTACATACCAGTTACACACCAGTTACATACCAGTTACATACCAGTTACACACCAGTTACATACCAGTTACACACCAGTTACATACCAGTTACATACCAGTTACATACCAGTTACATACCAGTTACATACCAGTTACACACCAGTTACATACCAGTTACATACCAGTTACATACCAGTTACATACCAGTTACATACCAGTTACATACCAGTTACATACCAGTTACATACCAGTTACACACCAGTTACATACCAGTTACATACCAGTTACATACCAGTTACATACCAGTTACATACCAGTTACATACCAGTTACATACCAGTTACACACCAGTTACATACCAGTTACATACCAGTTACATACCAGTTACATACCAGTTACATACCAGTTACATACCAGTTACATACCAGTTACATACCAGTTACACACCAGTTACATACCAGTTACATACCAGTTACATACCAGTTACATACCAGTTACACACCAGTTACATACCAGTTACACACCAGTTACACACCAGTTACACACCAGTTACATACCAGTTACACACCAGTTACACACCAGTTACATACCAGTTACATACCAGTTACATACCAGTTACATACCAGTTACACACCAGTTACATACCAGTTACACACCAGTTACACACCAGTTACATACCAGTTACATACCAGTTACATACCAGTTACATACCAGTTACACACCAGTTACATACCAGTTACATACCAGTTACATACCAGTTACATACCAGTTACATACCAGTTACATACCAGTTACATACCAGTTACACACCAGTTACATACCAGTTACATACCAGTTACATACCAGTTACATACCAGTTACATACCAGTTACATACCAGTTACATACCAGTTACACACCAGTTACATACCAGTTACATACCAGTTACATACCAGTTACATACCAGTTACACACCAGTTACATACCAGTTACATACCAGTTACACACCAGTTACACACCAGTTACATACCAGTTACATACCAGTTACACACCAGTTACATACCAGTTACATACCAGTTACATACCAGTTACATACCAGTTACACACCAGTTACATACCAGTTACACACCAGTTACACACCAGTTACATACCAGTTACACACCAGTTACACACCAGTTACATACCAGTTACATACCAGTTACATACCAGTTACACACCAGTTACATACCAGTTACATACCAGTTACATACCAGTTACATACCAGTTACACACCAGTTACATACCAGTTACACACCAGTTACATACCAGTTACACACCAGTTACACACCAGTTACATACCAGTTACACACCAGTTACATACCAGTTACATACCAGTTACATACCAGTTACATACCAGTTACATACCAGTTACATACCAGTTACATACCAGTTACATACCAGTTACATACCAGTTACATACCAGTTACATACCAGTTACACACCAGTTACATACCAGTTACATACCAGTTACATACCAGTTACATACCAGTTACATACCAGTTACATACCAGTTACATACCAGTTACACACCAGTTACACACCAGTTACATACCAGTTACATACCAGTTACATACCAGTTACACACCAGTTACACACCAGTTACACACCAGTTACATACCAGTTACATACCAGTTACATACCAGTTACATACCAGTTACACACCAGTTACATACCAGTTACACACCAGTTACATACCAGTTACATACCAGTTACACACCAGTTACATACCAGTTACATACCAGTTACACACCAGTTACATACCAGTTACACACCAGTTACATACCAGTTACATACCAGTTACACTACCAGTTACATACCAGTTACATACCAGTTACATACCAGTTACATACCAGTTACATACCAGTTACATACCAGTTACATACCAGTTACACACCAGTTACATACCAGTTACATACCAGTTACATACCAGTTACATACCAGTTACACACCAGTTACATACCAGTTACACACCAGTTACATACCAGTTACACACCAGTTACACACCAGTTACATACCAGTTACACACCAGTTACATACCAGTTACATACCAGTTACATACCAGTTACATACCAGTTACATACCAGTTACACACCAGTTACATACCAGTTACACACCAGTTACATACCAGTTACACACCAGTTACACACCAGTTACATACCAGTTACACACCAGTTACATACCAGTTACATACCAGTTACATACCAGTTACATACCAGTTACATACCAGTTACACACCAGTTACATACCAGTTACATACCAGTTACACACCAGTTACATACCAGTTACATACCAGTTACACACCAGTTACATACCAGTTACACACCAGTTACACACCAGTTACATACCAGTTACATACCAGTTACACACCAGTTACACACCAGTTACATACCAGTTACACACCAGTTACATACCAGTTACACACCAGTTACATACCAGTTACATACCAGTTACATACCAGTTACATACCAGTTACACACCAGTTACATACCAGTTACATACCAGTTACACACCAGTTACATACCAGTTACATACCAGTTACACACCAGTTACATACCAGTTACATACCAGTTACACACCAGTTACATACCAGTTACATACCAGTTACACACCAGTTACATACCAGTTACACACCAGTTACACACCAGTTACATACCAGTTACATACCAGTTACACACCAGTTACATACCAGTTACATACCAGTTACACACCAGTTACATACCAGTTACACACCAGTTACATACCAGTTACATACCAGTTACATACCAGTTACATACCAGTTACACACCAGTTACATACCAGTTACATACCAGTTACACACCAGTTACATACCAGTTACATACCAGTTACACACCAGTTACATACCAGTTACACACCAGTTACACACCAGTTACATACCAGTTACATACCAGTTACACACCAGTTACATACCAGTTACATACCAGTTACACACCAGTTACATACCAGTTACATACCAGTTACATACCAGTTACATACCAGTTACATACCAGTTACACACCAGTTACATACCAGTTACATACCAGTTACATACCAGTTACACACCAGTTACACACCAGTTACATACCAGTTACACACCAGTTACATACCAGTTACATACCAGTTACATACCAGTTACATACCAGTTACACACCAGTTACATACCAGTTACACACCAGTTACATACCAGTTACACACCAGTTACATACCAGTTACACACCAGTTACATACCAGTTACATACCAGTTACATACCAGTTACATACCAGTTACACACCAGTTACATACCAGTTACACACCAGTTACATACCAGTTACACACCAGTTACACACCAGTTACATACCAGTTACATACCAGTTACACACCAGTTACATACCAGTTACATACCAGTTACATACCAGTTACATACCAGTTACACACCAGTTACATACCAGTTACATACCAGTTACATACCAGTTACACACCAGTTACACACCAGTTACATACCAGTTACATACCAGTTACACACCAGTTACATACCAGTTACATACCAGTTACACACCAGTTACACACCAGTTACATACCAGTTACATACCAGTTACATACCAGTTACACACCAGTTACATACCAGTTACATACCAGTTACATACCAGTTACACACCAGTTACACACCAGTTACACACCAGTTACATACCAGTTACATACCAGTTACATACCAGTTACACACCAGTTACATACCAGTTACACACCAGTTACACACCAGTTACATACCAGTTACATACCAGTTACATACCAGTTACATACCAGTTACATACCAGTTACATACCAGTTACACACCAGTTACATACCAGTTACATACCAGTTACATACCAGTTACATACCAGTTACACACCAGTTACATACCAGTTACACACCAGTTACACACCAGTTACACACCAGTTACACACCAGTTACATACCAGTTACACACCAGTTACATACCAGTTACATACCAGTTACATACCAGTTACATACCAGTTACACACCAGTTACATACCAGTTACACACCAGTTACATACCAGTTACACACCAGTTACACACCAGTTACATACCAGTTACACACCAGTTACATACCAGTTACATACCAGTTACATACCAGTTACACACCAGTTACATACCAGTTACATACCAGTTACATACCAGTTACATACCAGTTACACACCAGTTACATACCAGTTACACACCAGTTACATACCAGTTACACACCAGTTACACACCAGTTACATACCAGTTACATACCAGTTACACACCAGTTACATACCAGTTACATACCAGTTACATACCAGTTACACACCAGTTACATACCAGTTACATACCAGTTACATACCAGTTACATACCAGTTACACACCAGTTACATACCAGTTACACACCAGTTACATACCAGTTACATACCAGTTACATACCAGTTACACACCAGTTACACACCAGTTACATACCAGTTACATACCAGTTACATACCAGTTACATACCAGTTACACACCAGTTACATACCAGTTACATACCAGTTACACACCAGTTACATACCAGTTACATACCAGTTACACACCAGTTACATACCAGTTACATACCAGTTACATACCAGTTACACACCAGTTACACACCAGTTACATACCAGTTACATACCAGTTACACACCAGTTACACACCAGTTACACACCAGTTACATACCAGTTACATACCAGTTACACACCAGTTACATACCAGTTACATACCAGTTACATACCAGTTACATACCAGTTACATACCAGTTACATACCAGTTACACACCAGTTACATACCAGTTACACACCAGTTACACACCAGTTACACACCAGTTACATACCAGTTACATACCAGTTACATACCAGTTACACACCAGTTACATACCAGTTACATACCAGTTACACACCAGTTACATACCAGTTACATACCAGTTACATACCAGTTACACACCAGTTACATACCAGTTACATACCAGTTACATACCAGTTACACACCAGTTACACACCAGTTACATACCAGTTACATACCAGTTACATACCAGTTACACACCAGTTACATACCAGTTACACACCAGTTACATACCAGTTACATACCAGTTACACACCAGTTACATACCAGTTACATACCAGTTACATACCAGTTACACACCAGTTACATACCAGTTACATACCAGTTACATACCAGTTACATACCAGTTACACACCAGTTACATACCAGTTACATACCAGTTACATACCAGTTACACACCAGTTACACACCAGTTACATACCAGTTACATACCAGTTACACACCAGTTACATACCAGTTACACACCAGTTACATACCAGTTACACACCAGTTACATACCAGTTACATACCAGTTACATACCAGTTACATACCAGTTACATACCAGTTACATACCAGTTACATACCAGTTACACACCAGTTACATACCAGTTACACACCAGTTACATACCAGTTACATACCAGTTACACACCAGTTACACACCAGTTACATACCAGTTACACACCAGTTACATACCAGTTACATACCAGTTACACACCAGTTACATACCAGTTACATACCAGTTACACACCAGTTACACACCAGTTACATACCAGTTACATACCAGTTACATACCAGTTACATACCAGTTACATACCAGTTACATACCAGTTACATACCAGTTACACACCAGTTACATACCAGTTACACACCAGTTACACACCAGTTACATACCAGTTACACACCAGTTACATACCAGTTACACTACCAGTTACACACCAGTTACATACCAGTTACACACCAGTTACATACCAGTTACATACCAGTTACACACCAGTTACACACCAGTTACATACCAGTTACACACCAGTTACATACCAGTTACACACCAGTTACATACCAGTTACACACCAGTTACATACCAGTTACATACCAGTTACACACCAGTTACATACCAGTTACACACCAGTTACATACCAGTTACATACCAGTTACATACCAGTTACATACCAGTTACACACCAGTTACACACCAGTTACATACCAGTTACATACCAGTTACACACCAGTTACATACCAGTTACACACCAGTTACATACCAGTTACATACCAGTTACATACCAGTTACACACCAGTTACACACCAGTTACACACCAGTTACATACCAGTTACATACCAGTTACACACCAGTTACATACCAGTTACACACCAGTTACATACCAGTTACATACCAGTTACATACCAGTTACACACCAGTTACATACCAGTTACATACCAGTTACATACCAGTTACATACCAGTTACACACCAGTTACATACCAGTTACACACCAGTTACATACCAGTTACATACCAGTTACATACCAGTTACATACCAGTTACATACCAGTTACATACCAGTTACACACCAGTTACATACCAGTTACATACCAGTTACACACCAGTTACATACCAGTTACATACCAGTTACATACCAGTTACATACCAGTTACACACCAGTTACACACCAGTTACATACCAGTTACATACCAGTTACATACCAGTTACATACCAGTTACACACCAGTTACATACCAGTTACATACCAGTTACATACCAGTTACATACCAGTTACACACCAGTTACATACCAGTTACATACCAGTTACACACCAGTTACATACCAGTTACACACCAGTTACATACCAGTTACATACCAGTTACACACCAGTTACACACCAGTTACACACCAGTTACATACCAGTTACACTACCAGTTACATACCAGTTACACACCAGTTACATACCAGTTACACACCAGTTACATACCAGTTACACACCAGTTACACACCAGTTACATACCAGTTACACACCAGTTACATACCAGTTACACACCAGTTACATACCAGTTACACACCAGTTACATACCAGTTACACACCAGTTACATACCAGTTACATACCAGTTACACACCAGTTACATACCAGTTACATACCAGTTACATACCAGTTACACACCAGTTACATACCAGTTACACACCAGTTACATACCAGTTACATACCAGTTACACACCAGTTACATACCAGTTACACACCAGTTACATACCAGTTACATACCAGTTACATACCAGTTACATACCAGTTACATACCAGTTACACACCAGTTACATACCAGTTACACACCAGTTACATACCAGTTACACACCAGTTACATACCAGTTACACACCAGTTACATACCAGTTACACACCAGTTACATACCAGTTACATACCAGTTACATACCAGTTACATACCAGTTACACACCAGTTACACACCAGTTACATACCAGTTACACACCAGTTACATACCAGTTACACTACCAGTTACATACCAGTTACACACCAGTTACATACCAGTTACATACCAGTTACATACCAGTTACACACCAGTTACATACCAGTTACATACCAGTTACATACCAGTTACATACCAGTTACATACCAGTTACATACCAGTTACACACCAGTTACATACCAGTTACACACCAGTTACATACCAGTTACACACCAGTTACACACCAGTTACATACCAGTTACATACCAGTTACACACCAGTTACATACCAGTTACATACCAGTTACATACCAGTTACATACCAGTTACATACCAGTTACACACCAGTTACATACCAGTTACATACCAGTTACATACCAGTTACATACCAGTTACACACCAGTTACATACCAGTTACATACCAGTTACATACCAGTTACATACCAGTTACATACCAGTTACATACCAGTTACATACCAGTTACATACCAGTTACACACCAGTTACACACCAGTTACATACCAGTTACATACCAGTTACATACCAGTTACATACCAGTTACATACCAGTTACATACCAGTTACATACCAGTTACACACCAGTTACATACCAGTTACATACCAGTTACATACCAGTTACATACCAGTTACATACCAGTTACATACCAGTTACACACCAGTTACACACCAGTTACATACCAGTTACATACCAGTTACATACCAGTTACACACCAGTTACATACCAGTTACACACCAGTTACACACCAGTTACACACCAGTTACATACCAGTTACACACCAGTTACACACCAGTTACATACCAGTTACATACCAGTTACATACCAGTTACATACCAGTTACATACCAGTTACATACCAGTTACATACCAGTTACATACCAGTTACATACCAGTTACACACCAGTTACATACCAGTTACATACCAGTTACATACCAGTTACATACCAGTTACATACCAGTTACATACCAGTTACATACCAGTTACACACCAGTTACATACCAGTTACATACCAGTTACATACCAGTTACATACCAGTTACACACCAGTTACATACCAGTTACACACCAGTTACACACCAGTTACACACCAGTTACATACCAGTTACATACCAGTTACATACCAGTTACACACCAGTTACATACCAGTTACACACCAGTTACACACCAGTTACACACCAGTTACATACCAGTTACATACCAGTTACATACCAGTTACATACCAGTTACATACCAGTTACACACCAGTTACACACCAGTTACATACCAGTTACACACCAGTTACACACCAGTTACATACCAGTTACATACCAGTTACATACCAGTTACATACCAGTTACATACCAGTTACACACCAGTTACATACCAGTTACACACCAGTTACATACCAGTTACACACCAGTTACACACCAGTTACATACCAGTTACACACCAGTTACACACCAGTTACATACCAGTTACACACCAGTTACACACCAGTTACATACCAGTTACACACCAGTTACATACCAGTTACACACCAGTTACACACCAGTTACATACCAGTTACATACCAGTTACACACCAGTTACATACCAGTTACACACCAGTTACATACCAGTTACACACCAGTTACACACCAGTTACATACCAGTTACACACCAGTTACATACCAGTTACATACCAGTTACATACCAGTTACATACCAGTTACACACCAGTTACATACCAGTTACACACCAGTTACACACCAGTTACATACCAGTTACATACCAGTTACATACCAGTTACACACCAGTTACACACCAGTTACACACCAGTTACATACCAGTTACATACCAGTTACATACCAGTTACATACCAGTTACACACCAGTTACATACCAGTTACACACCAGTTACACACCAGTTACATACCAGTTACACACCAGTTACATACCAGTTACATACCAGTTACACACCAGTTACATACCAGTTACATACCAGTTACATACCAGTTACACACCAGTTACATACCAGTTACATACCAGTTACACACCAGTTACATACCAGTTACATACCAGTTACATACCAGTTACACACCAGTTACATACCAGTTACACACCAGTTACATACCAGTTACATACCAGTTACACACCAGTTACATACCAGTTACATACCAGTTACATACCAGTTACATACCAGTTACATACCAGTTACATACCAGTTACATACCAGTTACATACCAGTTACACACCAGTTACATACCAGTTACATACCAGTTACACACCAGTTACATACCAGTTACACACCAGTTACATACCAGTTACACACCAGTTACACACCAGTTACACACCAGTTACACACCAGTTACATACCAGTTACACACCAGTTACATACCAGTTACATACCAGTTACATACCAGTTACATACCAGTTACATACCAGTTACACACCAGTTACATACCAGTTACACACCAGTTACATACCAGTTACACACCAGTTACACACCAGTTACATACCAGTTACACACCAGTTACATACCAGTTACACACCAGTTACATACCAGTTACACACCAGTTACATACCAGTTACATACCAGTTACATACCAGTTACATACCAGTTACACACCAGTTACATACCAGTTACACACCAGTTACATACCAGTTACACACCAGTTACACACCAGTTACATACCAGTTACATACCAGTTACACACCAGTTACATACCAGTTACATACCAGATGTTAAAGTGAAGTGGATGAACCATGTAGGGACGGTCCATGTGTACCAGAATGGATCTGACCAGCTTAAAGACCAGAACCAGTTTTACAGAAACAGAACATCAAAGTTAAGAAAAGATCCTGGAGATTTCAGCCTGATTCTGAAAGATCCCACTGATTGTTAGATTTCAGCCTGATTCTGAAAGATCCCACTGATTGTTAGATTTCAGCCTGATTCTGAAAGATCCCACTGATTGTTAGATTTCAGCCTGATTCTGAAAGATCCCACAGATTGTTAGATTTCAGCCTGATTCTGAAAGATCCCACTGATTGTTAGATTTCAGCCTGATTCTGAAAGATCCCACTGATTGTTAGATTTCAGCCTGATTCTGAAAGATCCCACTGATTGTTACTACTCTGTCTCAAAGAGCAGCAACATTAAAGGGAAGGCCACACAAAGTAAAAGGTTTAAAGGGATTTATTACAAAAATAATACTAAAGATACACTGAAACAAAAGAATGGCAGAGGATCAGGGTGGCGTCAGGAGCAGAGACCAGCCAGCAGCTCCCAGATGAACCAAGTTTGGCCTTTTTATAGTGAGCAGGTGGCAGTGGGCGGGCAGGTGGCAGTGGGCGGGCAGGTGGCAGTGGGCGGGCCAAGTGCAGCTCCAGGTTCTGTGAGGACAGACAGGCAAAAAGATTTAAAGGGCCACCACCCCAGGGGCGTAACATGATGAAGACAGTATAATCTTTACCTGCAGAGTCTACAGCAGAGATGGAGTCACACTGATGATGAAACAAGTTCATCTCACAGTCAAAGGTCAGTGTTTTAAATGATTTTTATTTTAACAAACACAACCACAGGGCTCAAAGGTCACAAGTATTGTGGGGAAAAAAACAAAAAGTCAAGTTTCAAACAAAGTGAAAAGGTCAGTTTCTCCATCTTTTAGACGTCAAGCATCACCTCCATCCATTCTTCCACTTTAGGACCAACCATGCTTCTCCATCTTCTGGTTTTCATCTTTTTACCAGTCAGTAACATCATTCTTAAGATTTGAACTGGTTTTAGATTAACTGTCTGGATCTTACCAGGTTCATCATTTCAAATGTTGGAGCTTTGTTTTCAGGACCTCATCAATACTTTGTTCTGGTTTATCACTGGACATCAGAATGACTTTATTGATCCCAAACGTGAGACATTTATTTGTTACAGCAGCACAGTAACAAAGAAAGAAAGAGACAAAAAGAAAAATAAAAAAGAATAAAATAAAAGGAATCATGTGAAAGAAAAATGACTTTTTTTGTAAAAACTAGAACAAGTTATGTAATTAAAAAAACCAACATTAACAAACAGGACTGAATGTGTTTAAGGAGGTAAAAAGTGACATAAAAGATATAAAATAATGAAAAGTGACATCGAGTGATTAATTACATGAACCAGTTATCTGTTCTTCAGCCTCGTTGAAGAACAGCTCCTCCCGGTCTCCAGACCTGAATGTTACCTTTTTCCTGTTTAGGAGAGTCTTTAGGTCACAGGTGATCCAGGGTTTGTTGTTGTGGAGGTATTGAACAGTCCGGGTGGGACAGACAAACACCTCAGAACCTAATGTACACCATAATGCAATCCATCATGTCGTCAATGTTTTCCTTGTGAGGTGTGCAGAGTGCATCCCAGTCCGTGTGTCTAAGACAGGGTCTGCTGCATTTCCTGAGTCCACTTCCTCACAGTCTTTTTGGACACAGGTTTCTGCAGGACGATGGAGACATAGCACGGTGTTAGATGGATCAGGTTGTGATCAGACCTGCTGAGGGGGGAAGGGCTGTGGTTATGTTTGCATACAGGAGATCCAGAGTTTTATTCTCCCTCCTGAGGCAGTCGACGCACTGGGTGGAGTCCACAAGTGTTCTGTTCCTGTTGATGTGACATCCCAGAATTCAAATCAATTTTATTTGTTCAGCCAAAAATCACAGAATTTCTGTCTCAATGGGTTCACATGAAAAATTCAGAAAGAAAAAACAAGAAAAAAGAGGAATGTATAAACACAAATACACAACAAGAAAACTAACTAAGAAATGATAGCTAGACAATGTTAGTACATTCCTGCCCTTAGACTCTCCTTCATGGTGAGAAAAAACTCCTAAAAAACCCATCAGTGGGGAAAAAATAAGAAACCTTGTGGGGATCCACACAAAAGAAAGATCCCTCCCCGGGACCAGCATCCAATGTGTCTAAAACTATGGTTTAAATATTAGCTTAATCTAATCTACAGCTAAATATCTAAAGAAGTCAATAAATGTTCTTCATCCTGATGGAAACACGGGGGACTCCTCAGCCCGGAGATGTCCAGAACGGGGATGAGTAGATGTTCTTCATCCTGATGGAAACACGGGGGCTCCTCAGCCCGGAGATGTCCAGAACGGGGATGAGTAGATGTTCTTCATCCTGATGGAAACACGGGGACTCCTCAGCCCGGAGATGTCCAGTACGAGGATGAGTAGATGTTCTTCATCCTGATGGAAACACGGGGGCTCCTCAGCCCGGAGATGTCCAGTACGAGGATGAGTAGATGTTCTTCATCCTGATGGAAACACGGGGGCTCCTCAGCCCGGAGATGTCCAGGACGGGGATGAGTAGATGTTCTTCATCCTGATGGAAACACGGGGGGCTCCTCAGCCCGGAGATGTCCAGAACGGGGATGAGTAGATGTTCTTCATCCTGATGGAAACACGGGGGGCTCCACAGCCCGTTAGTTCACAAGAATCCAAACAATGAGACCCCCCTCACAGATTTAGTATTTTTACCTGAAGCCTTGTGAGCAGTTCCTGGCCGATGATCACTTTGGGGTGAGCCCTGTTTCTTTGACCTGTTGTTTGGCAGTGGAGGCACAGCTTCACAGATTCTTTAATTGCACTCCGTGGCACCATGGCATATTGGCTGCAAAGCTGAAAAATGAACAGCAAGTATGATTATAAACAAGTAGCTTTAGCTGCTCGGTTTGTTGATTTGATTCAGATGAAAACACCCACTCACCTTCTTCTCTGTTGCCAACTCTCCACCATGCCAGGTGACTGATTGGTCAACAAGGCATAACGTGTCAGGCTTAGAAAAAAAAAAAAAGCATCCTGTAAAACTTCTTAATGCCACCAAAGCCTTCAGTACTTGTATTTTTTCTGACCTGCTTGTCAGTCTCTGGGAGATCCTGTACTGATCTGCCATCCAGTGAGTTTGGTGGGGTGATCTTGGCATGGCCTTTCTTCTTGACCTGCAAGTAAATATTTGGAAATGGGTCACT